>JBBMEF010012185.1:0-15999 GCA_037832685.1 Sicyos baderoa | reverse complement strand
GGGTGGGGCAAGAAAAAGAAAAAGGAAACTTTTTTGAAAAAAAAGAAAAAAAAAAAAAAAAAAAAAAAAAAAAAAAAAAAAAAAACCTTTTTTTTTAACTTAACCTATAGTTTAGGTTTGATTCTTAACCCTTGCTTTGAAAATGGTTATAAATCTAGATTATTAGTTCACGCTTAGGGTACCAAATGTTGGTAAGGTACATTATAATTTTGACATTTGTTGGACAGTACATGTTAAAAGCTGATTTTCGTCATTTATTTTGATCAAAACTTGTTACCCTTTTGAAGTGTGCGTTGTACGTTACATTTACCGGTTGTTTGAAGATACATTGTATTTTTATAGGATTGAGCTGTCTCGTGTCGTGGTCTCTGTAATTTTGAACTCCTACACTTGTAGGAAATAGAGAGATTTATTGTGTTCATGCATGAGATTTTCATCCTAGTTCATCTGCATAGAGTCACGATGTTAAACATTTAGATGCTAAGAAAATCTATATAAAATTAATTCTTAGGTAGGTGATTACAATGAATTGAACCTTTAACCTATAACCTTATGCACCCCGAGATCAAGATTCTCTGAATCAACAGGAAAATGGCAATCAGTGAACTTAACAATATATTCTATTCATATCCTATAAATATATAGGCGAATAAATATGGATGTACTATGATAAGAAGTATCTATTAATTGGTCTAAACCCTAGAATAAATCATACATAAATGGTAAAACTTATTACACAACCCTTGGGGTAGTTTGTATTGTTTAATTTGCCGGAAAGAACCCATCTAATGAGAGTTAGATAATGGATTTGAATCCCTCACTGAAAAAATTATAAATAAATAAAGGCCATAATTTATGCGAAAAACTCTTGCTATAAAAAACGAGATTTCTTGCAATACTGGAAATTAAGCCCATTTCTCACACTGTCCGTGCAGCCCAAAAGAGGCCCATTTTGTGGATATCGGCAGAGCAGCCCATAAATCGAAGGATATTATTTATGGTTGAGATGCAAATAAAGTGTCTCACATTAGTTAGATAAGGGGAGGGGAAGACCGTGAGTATATAACTGAGGACAATCCATCTTCATTGGCATAAGACATTTTTGGTGAAATCAAAAGTAAAGCCACAACAATGTACGTCCAAAGTGGACAATATATCATTTTAATGTAGAAATTCGGGTAGAGGTGTCATCTTTATCAATTGGTGTTAGAGTTGTGCCTCAAACATAACCATGTGTTGATAAATCGGCCTAGTGTAAAACAAAGACGATTTGAGTCTGGAGACGAAAATTTGTAGTAGCTTAACCCGACTAGTTGTGTACCTTCGAGAGAAGAGGAGTTTGGTTTGGGAAAAATTAACTATATGAGGAGAGGCTTGACTATATGGAGGGGGACTCTCAGTCTTTGTTCTAAGGGAGGTGGGTTGAATCCTCGAGTGTCGAACGTAGGAGGTGAGCTCATGGAGAGGTACGATATAACTTTATTCAAGGGGAGAATTGTTGAGATGCAAAAAGTGTCCAAAATTAGTTAGATGAAAGGAAGATCATGAGTATATAAATGATAATAATCATTTTCTTTCATATGAGGCATTTTGGGTGAAACTAAAAGCAAAGTCATGAAGATGTACGTCCAAAGTAGACGATATGATATCAATGTGAAACATTCGGGTAGGGTTGTATCTTGTATCATTTATTTTTTTCATGCTTAATTTTCAATTCTAACCTGATATAATCATGTATACACACAAAACAATAGGGTTTTCATTATACCGAGGTTTTTGTGGTTCGGTTCTCACACTCTACAAATGCTTCAATACTAGCTTCCGTTTTTCGAAGTTCTTAACAATGTGGAATATGCATGAAATGTAAAAACAAAATATAGAAACACACAAATAACAAGTTAAGGATGGGAATAATTTAAGCAATAATCAAACCCTTTTTTTTTTTTTTTTGAGAATCAATAATAATCAAACATCTTAATGCCTTTAATATGATTATTTGGTGGGATTGTCGAGAAAAAAAAGGTTCGAAATCCACAAAATCATGTGGAATTTGATTGGTTGAGGGAAAAAAAGAATAAAATCTAAAGTCACAGGCATTGCTATGAATATTATAGGGCTTCTTAGAACAGTGACAGTGTAGTGGTTGGAACAATACCATTTGTACTTGATGTTAATGTGTCTCTGAAGAGGTTAGGTTTTATTTTATACATTTCACTGTATATGTGGACAGTGCATGCATCTAGTACCTATGTTTCCATTCCAAGTCCCACATAGATATGTTACAATAGGAAAAATAAACATATAGTACATTTAAATAATATATGAAGACAACTATAGGTATGGGTAATGAGCCAAACCAAAAGATTTAGAAGATATATGAATGATGTGAAGGGACTTCTTCCTTTGCTCCACCGGGGAAATCCAATAATGGTCGTTCATATAATTAAATTTACTTTAATCATCGACTTAAGATTTTGAGTTGATTAATGGTTTTACGGTCCATGTAAAGAATGGTTGAATTCTTGCCCCTCGTGAAACTCGTTCAGGTTGTGTCATGACTCGTCTTGTTTCATATGAAAAAAATGAAAAGTCAGTTATAAACCTTATAAGAAGGAATGGTTTAAGTCTTATCACACGAATCGTTGGATACATAATTGGACAAAGTAGGGTTGATAAGAGTAGGCAATGTTTGACAATATTTATCACTAATCGACCTATCTTATAAATTAATAATACTATATAAATAATAACAATCTTTAAAGCTTTTGACTGAATTCAAATAACTATTTTGTCGAAAATAGATACAACTGAATTCAAATAACTAAGGTTCTGTTTGATAACCATTTGTTTTTTTTTCTTTAAATTTTAGTCTATTCTTACTCATATTTTCTACCATGTATCCATATTTCCTTAAGAAAGTATATGAATGCTAACAAACTTTCAAAAACAAAAACAAAAACAAGTTTTAGAAACTACTTTTTTTTTTCAATTTTTAGTTTATTTTCTACAAATATAGGTGAGATATAGATATTCAAATAATAAAAAATGAATGTTAATTATAGTCATTATAGACTTAAATTTCAAAAATCAAAAATAAAAAACCAAATACATATGAGGCCACAATTTATCTTTAATTTTCCAACTTCAATCTTGAACATTAGAATCTACTCTAGAATCTTAAGAAATTTGAAAAAAAAAAACAAAAACAAAATCAAGATGTTCCATTATCTTCTATTAGCAGAAACCAATGATGAGAATGTACGGTCAATAGAAGACAGTGTATACTCACTGAAAATCTGCACTTTTTGCTGTTTTTATGACACAAAATTCGACATATTAGTTAAAATTAAAATAGCCATATTCTTAAAATAAATTAATTAGCACCTAATTAATCATAGCACGTGCACAAACACAGTTCCCCAGCCCCAGCAGACTGCAGAAAGAAGCATTTAAATACCAATCCCCATCACTTTCAGTGTCAATTACAAATCCAAACACATTGTAATAATATATTAATTACCCAATTAATCACTTATAACCCCCTCCTCCCACATGAAACATAAATTTATTTTTAAAAAATTCAGATTTGAGTGTTTTGATGGAGTAGTTATGGAATTTATTTATGAGCTTGCCAAACTCTACGGATAAATAGAGCACCTTAGTAAGACTTTCTATAATTTTCCATAAAAACAATATCATTTTTACTATAATCACTAATAATATTTTTATTAAAATGAGAATCTTTTTATCACCACCATTCATAACCTTTATTAATGAGAGATTTCTATTAAAAACAAATCATTCATAATTTTTTTGTTAAAATCTCATATTGGAAGCGATGAAGATCTCATAATTATACTATAAGAAAGATAAATTACATCTCATCATCAATTAGTTATGAGATTGATAGAACATCATTAAGTCCAAACATATAATCGTTCTAATAAAAATGAAATTGAGATCTTCTAGATTAGTGACCCAAAAAAAGTATTTTACGTCCGAAAGAATGCATAATTTATAAGCTAAGAAATATGGACTACTTCTCTTATCACCAACTAGTTTTTGAGATAAATGTTTACATTATCTTTCATATATCTATTCATATACAAGTTCTAACCACACTCACTCATATCAATTATATCAAAACAATATTTTAACTTTTATTTTTAAAATTTTTGATTCAACAAACTCTTTTTTTATTATTCGTGACTTTTCGAAGAAATTTTTACGCATCTCAACTAATGTCGCATCTCAACTAATGTCACGTTCATACCAAAGACACCCTAAATAAATTTAAATCTTAAAATAAGAATTGATTTGATATGAATACTTTTTTGGGCAACCAAACACGTAATCTAAATGGCCCTGTTTTGTTCCCAGCCGGCAACCCTGGCCGCTAAAACTGCGTAAAGCAATTTCGAGTTCCACACCCATAAAATTAATTGATTAATTAATACACTAATTTTTAACAATTATCTCTCTTTATTATTTCTTTTTTCTCTCACTTTCTAGCGCCGCTTCAGCCGCACAAACACCACTTAAAACCAAAACATTCTCCTTTTTTACTTTCCATTTAACATAATTGTTTCTTAAAAATCAATAATATTTGGTTACCTATTTGAACTCATGACTCAAGGTAAGCTTAGCTTTTGTCCCATACATTTATCATAATTAAAGACACCATATAATAATTCAACATTAATTGTTAATTTGGGATCCATGTACTCTTGAACTTGTTTCACTCTAAATTTAAATGCCCAATTACATACCCAAGTATTCAATCAAAAAACAAAAGTTAAATTAATTGAAATTGGTCCAATAACATTAATACTATAAAGAAAATATGAAAATGGTTCAAAAATTTACAAGTAAAAAAGTTAATGCAGAGATTAATTGTTTGATATAAGAAAAATAGCAACAAACCTAACCTAAAAAACAAATTTAAGTTTTCTCTTACTCGGTAAACTAAAATTGCAAAAAAAAAAAAGAATAAACCACAAAGTATAGAAGTAAAGATTCAAATAGATGGTTTTTTAGTTGTGAACATTTTTTATATCTGTTGAACTATTATGTTATTCCTAAAAAAAATATATGAATCTTTTAACCCCATATATATAATATATTTATTTATTTATTGTGTATAAAATGGTATCAAAAGCCAAAAATTATTAAAATGTTCGGGCCAGCTTACGTGCAAGCCAAAGAAACATGTAGGTATTATTTTGAAATTAATTCTTAAGTAGATGACCATTATGCGATTTGAACTCATCACCTTATGCACCCTAAAGCTTTTCATAGCTAATTGGGCTACTTATGATGGTTTTAAAATGAGTATAGTACTCTAGTGGTATATCTAATTAGTTATAAGTTCGAATCTCAAATTGATATGAGAATGCAATTATAATTAGGGTGAAAATTGAATCGGATAACCATGAAACTCTCAAACATAGATTAAACAAAAACAACAATAGCTTGTTTCGAATCCATTCCAATGTCTTCATCCGACACATAATCATAGAATTAAACAAGTTTTTTTTTTCTTTTTTCTCTAGCTTATGAATTCAAAGCATTGAACACATTTTGTTTATGTTCTCGAAGAAGGGAAAAATTGCGTACCGTTGGAGAATGTGTTCATTGAGATTGGATACAAGGAAGATTCCACAAATGGGGCTGTTTGGGTAACTCTCCCGCCGCCGCCGCCGTTGGAGGCTCCGATCACCAGATCCAGGCCTTGGCCGCCGTCATCTCCGCCGTGGCAGTACGAATTGTCGCCGCCGGTGCTTAAATTCTGGCTGGTTTCGGGACCTTGGTCGTAAAGAATGCCTTTGAACATGTGACCATTGATGTTTACAGCTGTTTGATACGCTAATTGTTGTTCTTCATCGTCAATGGCGCTCACTTTTACGCACCGGAAAACAGCTGGAGAATTGAACTCGCCTGGAAAATTATTTGCAAGTTCTAACCCTAATTTCAATTCAAATAAAAATAAAATGAAGAAATGGATTATTTTTATGAAAAAGAAACCAACCATTCGTGTGTAAATTAGATTTTTCGTGGAAATTTGACTCTTAATTTATAATTTTCCTCTGCCCATTTTATCATTAACCAAAAATTGTCCCAAATTTCCAAAGTTGTGTACAGCTCTTAGTTTTAGATTTAGTTTTTAGTTTTTAGTTTTCTTTTTCTTTAATAATTTGAGATAACTATTTGGTTTTTTGTTTTTTGTTTTTGAAATTTAAGCCTATTATCTCTCAAATTTCCTATTCCACTCTTCCTACCACATATCCATCTTTCTTTAAGAAAGTAACCAACTTTAAAAAATAAAAATAAACTTTTGGAAGCTACTTTTTTTTTGTCCCAAATTTCCAAAGTTGTGTACAGCTCTTAATGAAAGATAGATATATGGTAGGGAGAGCGGAACATATTGTAGAAAATTTGAGTGAGAATATACTTAAATTTTAAAAATCAAAAACAAAAAACCAAATGATTATCAAACGGGGCCTAAAAGGTTACGAGTTCGTAGATAAAATATTACTCCTTAAGGTTGAAGGATCGAACCATCCTCACCTGAAGTTGTATTAGGAGCACCAAGCGGCTGATTATCTTTACAACGCTTCGTAGTAGTTTGATCTAACGGATCTGCTCGGAGTTGTTGAAGGTGATGCTGCTGCACAACTTGTTGTCGATGTTGTTGTCGTTCTCGACGTTTCGCCGCCGGAACCCAAGTACTCTTGACATGAGTTTGACACTGAAACCCTCTACTCTTACAACAAGTCCTACACCTCAAATTCGAACAATCTTTCTTAGCTTGGTTCCCACAATCTTGACAATTCATCCCACCTCCAACTCCACCTCCAACTCCTTGCCTCATCATCGCAAACCCCGATCTCGAAACGAACTCGTGATCGGGGCTGTTGATCACAAAGTTCCTCCGGCTCGGCCCGACTCCAAACGAGATGTAATTCTCCATGTTTTGATGGTGGTGCTGATTATACTGCGGCGGCCATATCTCGAACCCTTTGGAGTAGATCTCTTCATTGTTTCTAAACAATTGTTGCTCTCTTCCTCTTTCTTCTTGATCTTCTTCTTGTTTCCCACCTGAATAGAACAACCCCATCATGATTTCTAAACCCTAATTAATATTCTTTATGATCTACAATTTTGGCCATATATATATCACAAAAAGGGTTGTGAAAAAATTTCTAGGGTTTTTGGCAATAAAGTGAGAGGAAAGGAAGAGAGAAAAGTAGGGGTAAGATTTTATTTGATGGATATGCAATAATGGAGAGGAATTTGGAAGATTGGAGCTGCAAATACTGAGATAGCTCTGATCATTAAAGACATCTAAAACAAAAACAGTCTCCCTGTCTCTCTCCTTATCATTATAAAATAGGACAAATTTTTTACTATTTTGTTATATTACTAATTTGGTTGTATGATTTAGAGAAAATTAGGTGTATTTTGGAATGTAAAAGATGTTATTTTAATTCATTTATATAATTCAGTTTCTAATATATTTAATAAATTTTATTAAATCAACTATTTAACCTCATTAAAATACAAAAAACTTCTTTCACAGAGAAAAGAAGAAAAAAAAAAACAAAACAAAAATCGGCCTATTTATATATGAGTAGCAAATCGTCATTTAATTGACTACGAATTAAATTATAATATACTTTAGTCGTATATTTAATTAACTAACGATTACAAACGATATAATTATTTATGAAATTTTTATCAACTTATATAGATTAATTAAATTGCAAAATTTTAAAATAATTATTTAAATTGAGCATTACTCAACTAAGTATATCAACCATGAAATTAACTAAATTGATAATTTAATGAATTAAAACAAAAACGTGTGTTTTGGGGATTTAATGGATCACACTCACTTCATTACTGTACACACTTTGAGTTCAATGAATCAAATCGATTGCAAATGACTAAAGATTTTCCTGCATGGAGAACGAACGGTGGAGGATTGTCCACGTATCACATCAGCTTTAATCGGTCGTCCTTGTAGCGGAAAACCCGCAGATCCTTTTCCATCCCATAATTAATATTGTCTTTTTAACCAACTCCAAATAGTACGCACTTTTTTTTTCTTTTTCTTTTTGCTAATTTTATTTTTGTTTTACCTTAATTTTTTTTCCTTTCTTAATCTTTGGGGTAATTTGATTCCACGTCAGCAAGGTTTGTCAACGTGGATTTCTGTAATTCTAGATCAACCAAACCTAGTTAACTGTAAAAATGAGGTCTAGTCTATTTGGAAGTCCATGTTATGAACTTTTTAGAAGAAATAAACAATTTAAAAAATAATAGTAATAACAATAATAAACTTTACAGATAATTCTTGGTGGGTTTCTTATGAATCTATATATTGCTTGCGTTAATTCTCAAGATAATTCTTAATTCAACATTTAAGTTGTTGATAAAAGATTGTTGGTCTCTTCTCTTAAGAAACTTATATATGCGTGTTCATTGTAATATGGTCGTTTTTAGTTTGACATTCTATCTTTACTAATGTGTATTATTTGATCTCTAATTGTGTTCCTATGTTAGGAAAGAATCGAAAACAAACAATCATATTCATGGATGATAAAAAGTAAAACAAAGAACAGACAATATTACATAGTTTATTAACATTATATTAATTACATTATAGATAAATTTCCGTTCGTTGACCGGATAACGAGATCTTTCGCAACATAGTTCAAAGGCATTTTAATATATTATTTGACCTCAATACGAACGATGGATCGAATTCTTTCTTTTGGTTGGGGTTGTTCTCTCTAGTTAGACCTTCGAATCAAGGTGGGTTAAGTTGGTTGTTTAGTGCTTTCTCAATAGTTTACTAATGATAAAAACAATAATAATAATTATTATAATTATTATAATTGCAATCATAAAAAATAAGAGAATTTGCACTGTATAGCAAATTTTCTACTCTACATTAGAATTATAGCAACTTTTTTAAAATATTGTAAATATAACAACTTTTTTTTATAGACTCTATCAAACACTATTGATGGAGTGTATCAAACACTATTGATAGAGTCTATCAGACATTATTGATGGAGTCTATAAATCTGATTTTACTATATTTACAAATATTTTCAAAAAGTTGTTATTTATGCAATTTTTTTGCCTTATTGTAATATACATGTAAATTCCCCAAAAAATAAAGTATAATTTCAACAATTAAACATTTCATTAGAAAAAAAAGAGATTGAACTATATTATATCTTTCAATCAGACAATGTTTGTGTTTAGATTAGTTTTTCAATTCATATTTAATAAACTAATTAAAAAACACAAACATATAACAATGTGTATAGTTTATAGATTTCCCTTTTTTTTCTTTTTTTTCTTTTTTTCTGTTTCTTTTTTGAGATGCATATAAAAGATGTTTATGTTGGGGATTAATTAATGATGGAGCGGCGCTAGTTGTACATGTGACTTTGAAATGAAGCTATATTGTATATTGTTTGCAAATTTTGCGGGTAATAAGCGCGTTGTTTTCTTTCATTTTGTCCCTTTATTTAATTTAATGCTTTCAATTTTCTTCCAATCATTTTTCTCTCCTTTGAGTTCTGCCCAATTTTGACCAAATCTACCCCCAGCTTTGCCGGATTCTATTATCCCTTTCTCACAATCCCAACCCCATCTCAATACACATTTACAAATTTAATTTAAACTATTCATATACTTGTTTCTAAATAGTAGAATCAAAGTCACGTCTTCTCTTTCACGTGACTTTGTTTGAAAGAGAAGACGTGACTAAGTTTTGTTAAGGATTTTACGTCCAAAGAAGTGGAGATCTTGAAACAATATATGAAAAACATAAGTTACTTTTCTTATTGACAAATAATTTTGAAGTATAACCTTAATATTATCTAATATAGTATTAGAGTTCATAAGCCAAAATAGTTATTCAAGGGGGCATATTAAGGATCCTACATTGAATACGTAAGAGATATAAGTTATTTTTCTCATTATCACTCTAATATTTAGGTTGGATCAAAGAATTAATGACAATAACTTTAGGAAGGTGAATTAGTTTACCCTAAACCTAAGTTCTTTTAAGCTTCCCTTATTTTTCGGTTTGAGTCTTTTGTGTTCTTTTGAATTAGTCCTACACGGATTTTTGCAATTTACATTCTCAACTCGAAGACGGACTTAATTTAATAAGACATATAAGAGATCAAACATGAAACTAAAAAAATTAGATATCATTAGAAAAAAAACAACTAAGAAAATTATAAAATTATAAAACGTCCATCTTAGTCTAAATATAAGTATAGAAATAGTGAAACTTTTTATATAAAATTAACAAATATATCATTAACAATCTAAAAAATTGGCCTATAATGGTTAATATGAACATAGTCTTATTGGTTATAAATATTTGAATTCACATGTAGTTAACTGGTGAAAAATAACCTAACGAGATTGTAAATTGATGGCCAACAGGTTCCACTATAATTCAGGATCTAATTCTTGTGGAAAATATCCACCTCATTTCATTTATAATTTTTTCTATTCAAAATGATAAAAATAGGTGGGAAGGTTTATTGAATTTTCGATTATTAAAGAAAGAAAATACCTAAAATATTGAAGTCTAGGGAATTTAGAGTGAAAATTTAAAAAGGGGACATTAATACATTGTCTAATTTTCAGAACCAAACAAGGTCTACGTCCGGGGGGGGGGCAAAAAAGAAAAAGGTGGAGGGTAGGATAGAGGGAGGAGGAATATATGAGAATTAGTAATGGTATCTCCACAATTAAACAAATAATAATAAATAAATAAAAGGAGAAAATTAAATTAGTATATGACAAAATTTTTACACTCTATTTTGATTATAACACATTTTAACGATAATTCTACTTTTCACTTATCTCTTATCTAAAAATAATTTATGATATCGATTGTAAATTATAATTCATTGAGGACAATATTTGTACTAACTTAAAGACCATTGGTTACACTTATTAAAGACTTTGATGTATGAGCTTTTTTCGTCTTTTTATTTTATCCATTTTAATTTTCTGCTATGCATAAAATTCTTATAAATAGTTGCTATTTATAAAAAGAAAAATTAAAAAATGTTTTTTTTTTTTAGAGAAAACTACATTACATTTTGATAAGTGATTTCAATTTGATTCCTATATTTAAAATTGAACATTTTTAATTAAATGAAATGATTGATTTTTTTTTTTTTGTTGTCTTAAGAATTAAAAAGTTAGCATTATTAAAATGTATAGATAAAAGAGTTCGTTTTTAAGTAATATGAACTAAATTAAAATTTGACAAAAAACTTACGGACAAATATTTTTTTATTATTATTATACTTAACAATCTCTAATTAAAAACGGTATTTAGGAGAAAAGAGAGAAGATAAATCTTGCCCAATAGTTAGTTTAGTATCCGGCGAAGGAGATAGGTGAGTCACGTGATGGTTTATTTTTAGATGAGTCACGTGATGAATTTTAACCGTTCTAAATTTTTTTTTTTTTTTTTTTTGAGAAACCGTTCTAAATATTAATACCATTATATTATTATCATTTTTTTTGTTTGAACCATTACACTATTATCATTCTTCTCCTTTACTATTTCGAATCGTACGGCATATCTTTTTATCATTTCTTTTACTCCATATCTCGAATTTTCAAATATATATCTAATTATCTATGGTATCCCATGCCATTTTCAAATACTTAAATACTTTGAAAATTAAAATATCTGGGATATCAAAAAAAAAAAATATTATGTTTCAAATCATAAATTATGTGTTCTTCATTTATGTACTTAAATTAATCGACTTATTATTTTGTTATATACATATACGTGCGCTAAATTGTTTTTATATAAAAAAAAACACCTTATGAACTTTGCCATTAACTTTATAAAAAATACATATTTTACGAATGATTTCATGGTCTAGTGATCGAGACATTGAACTTTGAATCTAGTAACCCGAGTTCAAGTATGTGTGGAACCTTATATTTATTATTATAACTCTTTTAAAATGATCAGGCTCATCTTCCCATCTATTTATTTAGCTTATACATCCTTCAATTACTTTTATAAATCTTTTAATTTCATAACCATCGATAATAATAATCAAATATCCTTATCATTTTCATGTTTAATTTTAGTAGGTGTATGATGATTTACAACAGACATAGTTTTCTGTTTGAATAATGAATCACACTTTAAAAATAAAATTTTGATACCAAATGGATGAGTGACATAATAATTTTATTGTTTGAATGTAAATAAATTTAACACCAGTCGCACACATATGATCGCGAAAATTGCTATTTGTCCGTTTACTCTACCATATGTACCAAACAAAAAAGTAAAAACTTAATATAAAACTTATGAAAATGTTAATTAAAAAATCAATTATAAATTTAGTGATTCATATGATTTAAAAAATTTAAAACTAATTTTTATAATGGGAGGAAAGTTATAATTTAGTCGGTAAGATTTGATAATAATTTTTTCAAGAATTAAATGGGAATAAACTTTTTTTTTTTTTTTTTTTTTTTGAGATAAAGGAAAGAAAAAATATGGAGAAACGAGAATAAACTTTTTATGAAATAAATGGGAATAAACTTTTCATAAACTTAAACTACATTTAACATTTTATGATTATAAAAGTAGTATGTAGATTGTAGCTGTTAATTGTAGGTTTGACAATGAAGGTTGTAAATCAGCAACATGACATTTAATAATATTCTTAGAAAAAAGAAAAGATTGTAATAAATAGATTTAAAAATAAATACTTAGCTCCGACAATCCCATGTTTAATTAATTATTGGGGGCCCGAGGCAAAGCCATTATGCCTACGCCCACTGCTGCTGCCCTAACAACCTTTTTGTTTAATTTTATCTTCACTTATAATTCAAATCCCTACAAATAATAATATGCTTTTTTCTCAATCATTATTCTTAAATTAGCACACTGTTTTTGTTTCATTTAATAGCATTCACTTTTGTAATCTAAGCTTTTTGTTTGGGTATACAAATATTTATTTTTATAAACAAAAGTTAAGAAGTTTATTTAAATTCTTCTCAACTTAATGTTGAACTAAAAAATGAAGAACGAAATTTAGTTAAATTATATCAATTTAATCTCTGTTAACTTTTTGGATTGAGTTTTTTTTTTTTTTATAATTTTTTTAATTTTCATAGTTGAGACTATAGTTTGAACTTAATTTTAATTTGGATTTTATATTAACCGTTTTTGTTTAGATTTATATTAGGGACAATTAGGGAAATGACTAGAATCTATAAATTAATTAGGGAGGTGGCTGAAGGTCTTTAGATTTTAAATCTGTGTCATTTTTATTTTTTAATTTTAATTAATTTTTAATATAGAAAGTAGTTTACCATTGCACCCCTCCTATTTTTCATAAAATTTATTTTCAATCTATTTTTAATTAGATTATTTATAACTAACTTTAACAAAATCTAAAACAATCTAACTAATTCTAAAATGTTAGTCAAACATAATTAATTCAAATAATGATAAAATACATAAAATTAGGGATTTTGAAAATTTTAAAAAAATTATACGTAATTTAGAAATTTTGTTGTTAATGTGATCTGACTAATTCTTAGTTAAAAAATGGTAGAGAATAATGCATGAGCTTCAGTTTCATAATAATCGCGTTAAATATCCATCTTTAAAATGATGAAAAGTACTTTTTTATTCTTTCTTCTCGTTGAACAACCCCGCAAAAACCCTCTATGATGATAGCCTTGGTTTAACAAATCTAACCGCAAGAGAAATGCATGAATTTCGTTGGGTTTCGACTTCAAAAGGAACCTGTTAAGCTTTTAAAATCTCTTTGGGTGCTTTGACGGTTTTTACCGTGTAAGATTCCAAATATCTCTAATGGTTGTGGGTTTTTATAGATATAAACATTTAAAATCAAATCCTAGATTTTGTTTTGTTTTGTTTTTTTTTTTTTTTTTTTTTTTGCCTTTTGTTTTTGCATACATTAGAATACATATTTTATATCTAAAAGAATTCCTACCTTGTAGGGATTATATTTTAAAAAAAAATTATACACATATTAGATATTGGTTGCACGTATTTTGTATGTATCATATGTTAATTACTATTGGCACCTATTCTGTACAGAATATTGACGCATATATTAGTTTTTAGAGTTGTCACTTTGTATATATTAGATGAATAACGTATTTTTTTTTAAAAAAAAAATTACATAAGAAGACGTTGTTGCCACATATACTATACATATCGTGTTATAATAATGTTATATGTATTGGTTACTATTGCATATGTATATATTTTTTATACCGTGATCGACAACTTTAATTAAATGTGAATTTATGGTGCATATGTTGGTTATATATATATATATATATATTTTTGTACCTATTGCCATCAACAACTTTTTTGTTTTGCAATCGTATGTGATTTTCATTTTTTTTCTTCTTTTAGTTTATCTCTCAAATCTTGAAATTGTCAGTAACTACCTATTATTAATATTTTATTTTTAAAATATTATAAAATAATAGGTGATTAATTATGCTTAAATATATGAAAAATAAATAAAATAATTGAATTTAGGGTTAGATTTATATTTACAAAAAATATTTCATTTTTTCTTTTATTTTATTCCATGGTAGTTTGGTAACCTAATATCTATCCCTTATTTTTGATTTAGACATTTAATTAAAGTCCAAAAAAATAAAATAAAAATAGTTATGACCTATATTTTTTCTCTAAATTTAACTATTTTATACCATTTCCCTTTATATTATTTGGTTGGATCTCACCCATTATTTTTTAGCTATAGTTTACTCTCATTTAGAAGCAAATCCAATTACCTTCATCTTTAGCACAATTTCTTATATATGCTCAATTTTAATTAAGAAAAGTCAACGAAAACAGTCAAATTAAAATATTGGCTCATTTCCACATACTTGTACTTTTTTTTTTTTTACTTTTTTTTGAAACTCACATAGTTGGTACTTGCTAAGCCAATGCTTATAAAATTGCAATGGTAACAAAAATAAATAAATAAATAAAGTTGTTGTTATGTGTTTACAAATCTTAAAAACTGTAGTTAGATTCGCAAAATTTCCAAATATTATTTTCAATTGTTACAATTCCCCTTGATATAATCGATTAATTATATAGTGATTATAAAATTAAGTATTTTAGGTAAAAATATTTTGATATGATATTCAACCCATAATTTCATAATCATATATTTATACATGTTGTAATTGATATATATTTTTTTGTTGGCTTTTTTAGTTCAATGTTAAGCTTACTTTAATAGTCATTAATGATTTATCTCTATTCAATTATAATAAGCAAAATTTACCTACTTATTGGTAAGTATGATGTTTATACTTACCAACACATGAGCCCCATATTTGATGAAAGAGAAAGATCAATATCCATACACATAAGTAGGCAAGTTTTGTTTAACTATTATTAAATAATTAAAATTTTTGCATCGTTAATAATTGACTTGAGTCTCTCTGATACCTAGCCTAAGGACGGGCATAATTTACCACGTTTCAAAAAAAAAAAATTAACTTAAAGTTTCAACTCAACTCACAACTTAAATAAGATTGATAAAAAAATAATATTATATATATATGAACAAAGTAAAAAAGGCTGTCGTTCAACGCTCTTTAACAGACAATTATTTATGGTTGGCCTTTGCAATGGCAATGATCTCATTGTTTTTCATAAACTTTACTTTGAAAAAGAAAAAGAAAAAAAAATATATAAAGGATTAACTACGTAAATGGCTAGAATCTATAATTTAATTAGGGATGTGGCTAAAGATTTTTAAACTTTAGATCCGTGTTTTTTTTTTTTTTTTTTAATTAAATTCTTATTATAGAAAGTAGTTTACTATTATAAAAGGGGAATTTGCATGTATATTACAATAAGATAAAAAAATTGAGTAAATAGCAACTTTTTGAAAATATTTGCAA
>JBBMEF010012147.1:11017-45605 GCA_037832685.1 Sicyos baderoa | reverse complement strand
ACGAGGTCGTCGCGTGTTTCCCACCCACGCGACGACCCCAAATTGCAATTTGTTTGCCCCCGTGACCCCGTTTTGCATTTTTTTTTTTTTTTTTTAACCCTAAGATGCAAAAAATCCCGTGATTCATGTGGAAGTTTTTCTTTTTTGGATGATAAAAACAAGAAATAAAAGTACAAAAGTGGTCTTCGTAAAAACGGAAGAAACGTGATTCACGTTAAGTTTTGGACAGAATTTAAGAAATGTGTAATAAATTTTGAGTTTTCGCAGAATTTAAGAAATGTATAATAAATTTTGAATTTGGATCTTGAATTTTTAATTCGTAAAAAGGGAAGAAACGTGATTCACGTTAATATTTTTGGCTCTTCATTATAATACATTTTTTAAAATAATTTTAAATCATAACACATTTTAACTTTTATTTAAGTTTTTGTAATAATCTATTTAAGAATTAACATCACTTTTAAGTAAATGTTTGGGTCAAATAGTTTGTCTCTAAGAAATATAAAATCAAAATACATATAAATACTCAGAATAAAACAAAATGTTAAAAATATATTTTAATCCTTAAAATTTGAGATTTATTTTATTTTGGTACATGTGTTCTCAAAAGTATATTTTTAATTTGAAAACTTTTTAAATTTATTCCACTTTAATCTATAAACTTTAAAATTTATTTTATTTTAATCTTTAAATTTTTTAACAAAAGATTAAGACTAGGCTTTTGGGAAAGTTTTTGCTTATTTATTTCCTTAAAAAAATGTCATCTTTCTCTATAAAATTTAAAAATATGTTCACATTTTCTTTAATGGTATTAAAATTATTGAACTTCGGATTATTAGCTTTAAATTTATGTTAAAGACCAGTTTCAAGTGTGTTTTTTTTTCATCTAAAAAATACAAAAACAAAAATTAAATGTATTACAAAAAATCATGAAATAAAATTAGACTTACCAAAATAAAATAAATGTTAAAAGTTTAGAATCAAAATAATTATGTAAAAGAGTAAAATCCACGTGTAGGAAAGTTTTACTTAAACTATGGGGCGGTATAAAAGGGCATGCAACAGTAGCATAGGTAAGAGATACATTAGGAAGTTGAAACAAAATGGGATGTTTAGTAGTGTATTTGATGGTTGCCGTTGTTGCTGTTGTTGTGAGTCATAATGGCATTGAGGCCACCGGGCGCAACGACGACAGCCTCCGGTTGTCAATGTCGTCTTCGGACGCAGTCGCTGCAAAACACCTCAAGTACGTTCGTGCAATACGACGCAAAATCATGGGCAACACGCATGACCATCTCTATGGTATACCCCTCTTGCGACACCATGTCCCTATTTCTCAACGTTTCATCACCATGAATCTCGATCCTGGAACCGAGGACCTTCTCACCCTAGCAATCGACGTCAAGAATGTGGCCATCGTCGCATACCTCGCCCACAACATATCCTATATCTTCCCCGACGCCCCGCGGGAAGCTTTTCAAGCCGTCTTCCCCACTGCCGCCTATCGAACCATTCTCAACTTCAAAAGTGACTATGCATCCATCGAGGGTGCTGCTGGTGTCACCAGAATGGAAACTCTCCTTGGATCCGCTGCTTTGACTGCATCCATCAACAATTTGCTCACCAACCGTGGAGAGCTTCTCCCTCAATCGTTTCTCGTCATTACTCAAATGGTGATGGAGCCCTTGAAGTTCAATTTCATTGAGCACACGATTCTCAACATCTTGAGGACCGATGCTACCTTCTATCCCACCCTCGCAATGCTCAGCTTGGAGGACAATTGGGTTAAGCTTTCCTCACAAATCCAAGCTTCGGTATCACTACAAGGACTATTTGGAACAACGGTTGATCTTTTCGATTCCAATGATGAAGTCATTCGAGTGGATAGCTTACATTATCCAATCATAAGCACCAACATTGCTTTGGTTCTACGTAGTTGTGAGGTTGATGCAGTGATCAAAATGCCTAGTGATAGTGATTCGTGCTATGTTGGAAGGCTAAGGCGCACCACGCATATCACTGGGCCAGACGGGCTGTGCGTTGGTGCAGAGTACATACGTTATCACGTTGATGACATTCCTGTCGTTTTGAATCCATGTGGCAAACAAGTGAATCAAAAATGGGAATTTCGAAGAGACGGGACAATTCGAGGTGCGGGGAAGTGTCTGAGCTTTAACTCCTCAAACTGCGTTGTTATTTCCGATTGTAGTAAGGCTGAAGCAAGTAGCACTAAATGGGAAGTTGCTCTTGATGGGACTATCACCAACCCGGAGTCTGGCCTTGTGTTGACGGCAAATATTGCATCAACAAGCAAAACAAAGTTGTCAGTGAAGGCCAACGCCAAGGCATTTGGGCAAGGCTGGAGAGCGGGAACCTTGGTAGAGCCGATTACAACTTCTATTATAGGGCTACAAGGGATGTGTGTGGAGGCAACAAATAAGAACACAAACGCATGGTTGGAGAATTGTGTGAAGAACAAGGCAGAGCAAAATTGGGCAGTTTATGGTGATGGAAGTATTAGAGTAAACAACCACCGTAACTTGTGTGTGTCATATTCCTCGGCCGATGATGGCTCCACGGGGCTTGTAATTTCGATCCTCAGCTGCGCGGGATCTGCTAATCAGCGTTGGGTTTTCACAGTGGATGGGACAATCGTGAACCCCGAAACGGGGATGGGGTTGGCTGTTGAAAGAGGCGATGCCTCTCTCAAAACAATTATTCTGCAGCCTGTAACAGGTAATGCCGAGCAAGAATGGGCGTTATTGTACTAATTAACATATTGGCATGTACTCCGAATGTCGTATCATCCTCTAAGTGTGATCGATTGCATAAACATCCTTATGATCTAATAAATAATGTGTGTGGATTTTCAGTCTTCATGTTATTATAATTATAAGAAGTTGAATTGGATAGACATGCGGGGTACGTCCTTTCTATTTAAATATAGCGAATACACATTCACATTGACACACAAGTAGGTAGCTAGCACCAACCATAACCTGTGTGTCTTCCTCATAATCCACTCCCCCATCCATTGCAACTCCACAAGCCATCAATACTCAATCATTTTTTGTTGGAACCATTGAAGTTTAAATTCATGGAGCACACTGTGTCTTGACAAACGTGTGGTTAGAGAACTGTGTGAAAAACAAGGCAGGGGGCTTGTTTCGATCCTAAGCTGCGGGGGATCGATCAACCAATGTTGCTTCTTCATGGTGTATGACAGGATCATGAACCCCAAAAGTGGGATGGCCTTCGGTGTTCAAAGGGGTGATGTGTCTCTGAAGAACAAGCATAGTCAACTTATATGACTGAGTTTGGCAAGGTATTTGGTTTGAAATCCTCAACACAAACTAATCATCCTATTCTAACATCTAAAATATAGAACAAAAGGATCTCTCTTCTTTTTTTTTTTTTTTTTTTTAATGTAAAATCATTTCTATTTTCTCTTTTTTAAATTGACCTAGCTATCAATTGATCTAGAAATTAATTTAGCAACCAAATATTGTTAGGTCAAACGATCTATTCCGTAAATCAGTCTAAATGTGTGGTAAGTTGATCCCAATATTTAATAATATTAAAAAAAAAAAAAATTAAAAAAACACACATATACGTGCATTTACACATGAAAATCTTCCAACATAAAAATAAGAAAATAAGATGGTGTTGCATTTAAGAATGATAGAAAGTGGCATGCATGAGAGATGATGGAGAGAGTGATGAGTGTTGCTTTGCATGACAAAGAAAGAGATCCAATGGTAGAAGATATATCGTACACACCTTACATGCATGATCAAGACTTTTGAACGCAGATTTTACTCGTAATCTTCTCATTATCAAGTGTCGTACTTCAAATCTATAAATTTCAATCATTACAGTTATATATTCATTATTATGTTATGTAAATACCATTTGTGTTATGTATATATCCAGATAAATCACATAAAGTATAAATATAAATGTATCCACTTATGTTCATGTGAGATAATCAACATGTAAATCATGTTTAATAGCGATAAATTTTTACTTGCCAAAAATCATTTTTCTTAATCCAATTTTTTGTTAATATAAACAATAATATTTGAAGATGGAAACATTTAGACATCTAAAATGCATACTTGTTATGTAATATATATATATATATAAAAGTTTTCCCTTCCACAATGTGATGTCCAAGTTTGGCTAAAACACAATATTCAACGTCATAAAGAGAACTAATAACCAAAAATTAAGATTCCCTTTATATATACCCACCGAAGACAAATAGTAAATCACACATTCTCATAATAATATATTAATTGCACCACTTATCCAACAAAGGCATAATTTTACAAAGTTTACATATTAAAACATTTGCCATAAAAAAGTGTAATATTTCTCTCATTTTGACTAAGCAAGGAAACCATTCTATTCTATATGCATACATGATATTATTTGATGTCACAAATTTTTTAGTGAAATAATATTATAAAAAAAGAAAAATTGTGACACCAAATAATATCACAAATAGGTTAATGATGATTTCCTTTCTTAGTATCAATGATTTCATTGTTTAATGAAAATTCAGTTCAATACCATGGTCACGGCCAATCCTTAAAATCGGTATTTGTAATTTTTCATCAACTTGTACTAAAAAAAAAAAAAAAAACCTTTCTTAATACTCAAGTATTTCTCTTATTCCAATTACTAGCTACAACCTCGTTCATGCTTTTTTTTTTTTTTAATGTTAATGCCTTTCCCCAAAAACAACACATACATAGAAAAAGGATGAAAAAACTGTTACAACCAAAAAAGCCCAAATTGGAAAAAGAAAAAGGAAACAACCAAAACTGTGTTAGTAAATTATATAGTTAGATTTGGCAATTGGCAATGCCCTTTTTCTCAAAAAATAAAAAAAAATAAAAAAAAATATATATGTGTGTAGTTTCCTCTTCCAAAATTCTTGGCTTCACAATTTTTGGTGCTATAAATCATCCCCCACTCAGTTTCAGCTTTTTTCCCATTTCTTTTGTTTAGCTTTTGATGAATTATATTCCACAGATTCTTCATCCTTCTCATACTCAATCCCCAAATTCGCTATTTCAATTCTACATCTGATTCCTCCTCGCCCTTCCTGGTAACTTTTCTTTTTCCCTCTTTCTCGAATTTCTGATTATATGATTCTTTTTCAATTCGCTTGCAAATCGAAGACTGTGTTATGGGTCTTGATTTTTTCGATCGATTCCTTTCTGGGTTACCTTGCTCTGCTTTTTATTATTTATGAATACTTTTTTGTTGCAATAATCGAGATGTTGTGTTCGATATTATTGGGTTAGTGTAGTAGAAGTGATAAATGCTTAGAATGCCTAGCTGTTCTTTCTTGGACTTTTCTTCTTTGTTTGTTTATGGATTTGGGATCTCAAAAGTCTCTTTTTTTATTTTTATATTCTTCCCTCTATTTGGATGCTTTCAAAAGAGATAAAAGGAAGAGACAATTCTATACCACTTTGATTCCTAAATTGTTGTCTTTGACGTTTTAAGAAAAAAAAAAAAAAAAAAAGGGTCAGTTCAATTGTGCCTACAGATTGATTGGTGTTAGTTTTGATTAATATATTAATCTTCATTTTTCTTTGCAAGAAAAGAAAGTTGAGTTTGTGAGGATGCTTGAGAAGGAATTCGATATGGAGAAGGAGATTGAGGAATTCGAATCGATAACTAAAGATGCTGAGAGAGTTCAAAGAGAGACTTTGAAAAAAATTCTGGAAGAGAATGGATCTTCTGAGTATTTGCAGAATTTGGGGCTTAATGGAAACACAGACCCTAAGAGTTTCAAGGCTTGTGTTCCCATTGTAACTCATGAGGACTTGGAGCCTTATATTCAGAGAATCACCGACGGTCCCTGTGCTTCGATTCTAACTGGAAAACCGATCTCTACGATCTCGTTAAGGTAGCTTTGTTTGGTTGCTTTAGCTATCTCTCTTTTTTTGAATATCCTTGACTGGACGTTTGAGTTTGATTTTGTTTATGTTGTAGTTCTGGTACTACTCAGGGGAAGCCGAAGTTTGTCCCATTTAATGATGAGTTGATTGAAACTACTATACAGATATTTCGGACTTCGTTCGCATATAGAAACCGGTATGAATGATTTGGTGTTTTTTTCTTTTTGGACTTTGTTGCGGGATTTAGTCATGTTTTGTGATTTGTTGAAAGAGTATTTGTCTTTGTGCAGAGATTTCCCAATTGGGAAAGGGAGGTCCTTGCTGTTTATCTATGGCAGCAAGCAGTTCAAAACCAAAGGAGGCTTAATGGCTGCTACTGCAACGAGTAACCTGTACCGTGATCCAAAATTTAAGACCACGATGAAGGAAATCATGTTGACAACCTGCAGCCCAGATGAAGTCATTTATGGTTCTGATTTTCATCAATCATTGTATTGTCATCTGCTGTGTGGCCTCATCTTTCGGGAGGAAATCCAGATGATATTCTCAACTTTTGCCCATAGCATTCTTCATGCGTTTAGAACGTTTGAAAACATCTGGGAAGAGCTATGTTGTGACATTCGAAATGGAGTTCTCTCCAGCCGAATCACCTCCTCTTCAATCCGTGCAGGGATGTCAAAATTGCTGAAACCAAATCCCGAGTTGGCGAATTTAGTGTACAAAAAGTTGGGCGGGTTGAGTAATTGTTATGGACTAATACCTGAACTCTTCCCAAATGCAAAGTACATATATGGAATCATGACCGGATCAATGGAACCATACGTGAAAAAGTTAAGACACTATGCTGGAGAGCTGCCTTTGATGAGTGCTGATTATGGTTCATCTGAAGGGTGGATTGGTTCAAATACAAACCCTAAAATGCCTCCGGAATTCGCTACGTTCACTGTGCTTCCTAATATTGGTTACTTTGAATTCATTCCTCTTGGGGACATTTCCGTGCACAGTAAAACTCAGTCGTCTTCACTCTGCGGCGAATTGAAACCAGTAGATCTTACTCAAGTCCAAGTTGGTAAAGAGTATGAGATTCTCATCACCAATGTTGCAGGTACTTTTTTGCTGGATTGTTTGCTAACTCATTATACTTCTGTCGTTACTTTAACTGATTTTCAAAATGGATTTTAGGTCTCTACAGGTATAGGTTAGGAGATGTAGTTAAGGTCGTAGGCTTCCACAACTCAACCCCGGAACTCAAATTCGTCTGCCGAAGAAACCTCCTGCTAACAGTCAACATTGACAAGAACACAGAGAAAGACTTGCAGATAGCTGTTGGGGAGGCCTCAAAGCTATTAGCAGAGGAGAAACTTGAAGTTGTCGATTTCACGAGCTATGTGGATCGATCTGCAGAGCCTGGTCACTATGTCATCTTCTGGGAGATGAGCAGTGAAGCATATAACGACGACATTTTGAAGCAATGCTGCAACTGTTTGGATAGTTCCTTTGTTGATGCAGGCTATGTTAGCTCACGTCGAGTAAAAGCAATTGGTGCGTTAGAACTTCGGGTGGTCCTGAGAGGAACATTCCAGAAGATTCTGGATCACTTCCTATCATTGGGGGCAGCAGTAAGTCAGTTTAAAACGCCTCGATGCATTGGTCCAGCAAACAACAAGGTGCTGCAGATCTTGAGCAGTAATGTTAATAAGGTTTACTTCAGTACTGCCTTTCAGTGAGAGCAACAAGAACGAATTGGAAAGTGAAATGCTATCTTTTTTTCCTTCAAAACAATCAAAATATGAAGTTACAAGGAAATAACTTCTTTTTTTTTTTTTTCTTTTTTTTTTTCAATGATGCCCCCCAAAGATATCTAGGAATACAAAATAAGTTATTTGATAAATTTGAGGGCATTTTTGAAAGATTAAATTGTATTTTTAGGGTAAAAATATAAGGTTTACCGTGGAAGAAGGAGATAATGTAGAAAAAATGTTGCAGTTAATTTAAGTTGAGGGGTATGTAAATGTATTCAAATGTCATTAGATGTCTGACCTTTCGAACTCTTAAGTAGACCTCGAAAGAAAAAATCAAAACCGATGAAATTGAATCAAATCAATCAAATGGATCAGTTCTCTTTTTAAAATAATATTAAAATAATATTAGATCATTTGATTTTTGAAATGTATTAATTTGGTTTCATTCAAAATAAGCTATTGTTTGAGCTTTCCACTAATATTCTGCTGTGTATATAAAAAATTTGTCTTATACTTAAAAGCAATACAAATTTAAGTCCTCCAACAAGTTTTACTTTTCATAAAATAGGTAAAAAGTGAATGACATGGCCATGATTTTAAATAAAAGTTGGTTCAATTAGGAAGAAGCATGCTTTTACTCCCAATTGTGTGGGTTAAGAGGTTGCATTTGAGTTCTTTAAACTTGACAAATATAATAATTGAAAATAGGAAGGTGACGTGACACCTATTTTTTCATCGATAGGAAGAGTAGATCAATATTTCCATTAGAAATTAATGAAATATAACTAATTTAGACCTAATATTAATAATATACTTTGATTCAAATAATGTATATTTTGGATGGTTTTTAAAAGCAATACATAGTAAACTACTTAGCAATTAAAACATTTTCTATTTTCTAATATATCTTAGGACTATAATTCTACCCTTAAGAGTTCAACATGTGTGTTTAGTTAGTGGTAGGACAATTTGAATGGATATATTAGAATATTGACAAGAGAAAGTGGGAAGATTTAAAAGCTAGCTTTGTGGACAATGAAATTGCTTTGCTTCTTTTTGAATTGTTTTGTAGGGCCATAAATCATGATGCCAAACAAAATTAATATCGAGGCATTTTGAAAGGGAATGAAGAATTTGTGTACACAACATGCATGCTAGATCCATCGTGAATATTCAAAGTCGTGCCCGATTCCAAAGCTCAAAATGGGTTTTATTTTTATTTTAAAAAAAAAATTATATATGAGCAAGTTGGTAGTATTGTAGATAAAGTTTGAAAAGATCGAAAGAATAGAATAAACTTTAGTTAACTTTAAAAAAAAATGATCAAAGATTGATGTAATTGATATATATTATAAGAGTTTGACGTTATTAAATTAATATTAGTTAGTAGGTTAAAATACCATTTTGGTCCTCAAACTATAAGGGTTGTTCCATTTTAGTCCCTAGACTTTCAAAAGTCCAATATTGTTCCCTAGAATTTAAGAGTTGTTCTACTTTAGTCCCTAGAGTTTCAAATGTCCAAATTTAGTCCTCCAACTTTGAATTAAATTTAAAAATAGTCTTTTATCCAATTTTAGAGTTAACCATGGTTAAATTATAAATAAAAATAATTTTTTTTCTCTCTCCTCCATTTTTACAAACTCATCTCCCAATTGAACTATCTACTCTGTTTTTTTTTTTTTTAAAAGAAATCTGCCTTCGACTTAAATTACATTTTTGAGAGCTTGTTAGGAGCGCTACCGGAGACCCCGGCAACGCGGAGAAGAGAAAGCTCCGCCTTAAGATCCTTGAGTTGGGTCAAAAGATCCGTCTTCAACTTCTATCTAAGCTCATGAACCTTAATTCTCGCTGTACGAAATCAAAAGTTTTTTTATATACATTGCTGGCAGCAATGGATTTTGGTGAGGCTGGTTTATGCGAGGTCCCTGGGGTCTTAAATCCAAGGTGTTGGCTGCTAGCCGACAACCCGAAAAATCCGAACCAACCCAACCCAATTTGACGGGTTGGGTTGGGTTGTATACATAAATGGGTTGGGTTGGGTTCAAAATCATGAAATTTTCATGGGTTGGGTTGGGTCAAGGGTTGGCCTAAAATCAACCCAATCCAACCCGAATTTATCATTTAGTTTAAAAAATAATTTTTTTTTACCTATAACATAATTATTATGTTATTTAATTATTTATATTATTTTATATGCATATTTATTTTATTTAATCATTATTGTTAACTTTTCATTTTTTTAATATTTTTTAAACTTTCAACTTATTGATGAGGTTTTGAAGTCATGTAAATTTGAATTTTGCATTTGCAATAAGAATCTACTTGTACTAATATTCGTCCTAAGTTTCTAGAAATTGAAAAAATGGGCGTTAGTTGCAAATCTATGAACCCGATAACTCAACCCAACCCAACCCGAAAATAAAGGGTTGGGTTGTGTCTTTAATTGGGTTGGAGAATTGACCAACCCAAATTTTTTGGGGGTTGAAAATCACCTCAACCCAACTCAACCCAATTCATGTTCACCCCTAGGGGTGCACAAAAGAACCGATAACTCGACGAACCCGGACTACCCAACCCAACCTGGTTGGGTTGGGTTGAATATTAATTTGGGTCGGTTCGGTTCGAAAAATAGTGAACCCGAAATTTTGGGTCGGTTCTCGGGTTGGGCCTTTTCGGGTTGGTTCAACCCGACCCGACACAAATATCTATAATGTAATGTAAAATCTGTGAATATAGTTGCTTGGAGCTTGGTGGTTGTTGCCCTTCCTTAGTACAAAAGCCACCCCAAGTTTGAATCCTGAATAAAGTTCCTCTTAAAAATTCTTTTTAAAGCATTTTTAAGGTAACATAGTCATCCTATCTACTCTTAATTTTAATTTTTTAACCACTTTCCTATATATTTATTTATTAAATCATAGTAATTATCCAAAATATTTATTAAAGCTCTTATTATATTAAATTGTTCAACATTTTTAACATTATTTTTATTAATTCTTGTAATTTAATTTTAGATTGAATTAAATTGTTCACATTTTTCTATAACTGGAAATTTGTAAGGGTTAAGTGATTTTTTTTATTTTTTAGTTTAATCAATTTTCAAGTGTGTTATTTAATTGTTTTGAACCCAATAACCCAACCCAACCCAACCCGAAAATATAGGGTTGGGTTGTATCTTTGGTTGGGTTGGGTTGGGTTGACAAAATGATCAACCCGAATTTTTGGGTTGGGTTCAAAACTCCCCCAACCCAACCCATGTTCATGGGAATTTTTTTTTTCTTCTGAAAACAGGATAAATAGTTCAATTGGAAGGCGAGTTGTAAAAATGGAGGAGAGAGAAGAATTCAAGGAGAGAGAGAAAAAATTATTTAAAATTTAACTATGATTAACTCTAAAGTTGGATGAAAGACTATTTTTAAACTTAATTTAAAGTTGGAGAACTAAACTTGGACATTTGAAACTCTAGGGGGTAAAGTGGAACAACTCTCAAAATTTAGGGATCAATATTAAACTTTTAAAAGTCTAGGGATTAAAATGGAACAACATTCATAATCTAGAGACCAAAATGATATTTTAACCTAGTTAGTACGATGTCAACAAAAAAAACTATGCTTGAGTGGAGGGCAATAGAGCTAATACATTTATACTATTTATTTTTTAAGAGTAAAATATATTTGGGTGTGAAAAGTTTCAAATTTTTAACCTAGCTGCAAATTAGGTGGGTGATACACTTATATCAATTTAACTATATTTTTATTGACTAAATTTATATTTTTTAAGTAAAAACTAAAAAGGCATATTTTTTTCAACTAATTTGACAAGACAGCTATTTTACATTTGATTATCTAGAGCTCGTAGGAAACAAATTTTTAGATAAGAAATTATCATGAAACAAACTCGTTCTCATTGTTTTTCAATACTATTTTAACAACTAGAGTAAATATATTTTAGAGATGCTTGGTTTTTATAATTTTAAACCACATTCTTAACTAAAGAAATTTCGCCAACATGAACAGTTGCTCAACGGCATTAGTATATGCTCGATGACCAAGAGGTCATGGGTTCGAGTCCTCCTATCTCCATTATTGTAATCTCAGAAAGGAAAGAAAAAAAAAAACAAACAAAAACAAAAGAAATTTCAGACTAGAACCAAAATGCTAATAACTTTTCATGATATTTAAGCATGACATAATGATCTCTAAAAACAAACTAAAATGATAAATGGAAGATCCATGAATACACAAAATCAACTCACAAAATTCCCAAAATCACAACCTAATCAAACTCGGTAAATGTCAAAACCCTAAATAAAGAAAAAAAAAATTATCACTTTTTTTTTAAAATTACAACCATTGAATGTGAGAGATTCAAATCCATAACCTTTAAATCATTAGGTTATTGATGCCGTTGAAAAGGCTCATTAGCCATAAATCTAACTCGGATAAAAACTTCAAATTTTTACATTTAAAAAATGTGACACACCAACACAACACAAGGTGAAAAATAAAATCTTCCCAAGCTTTTTTATATAAAAAGACAGATCCTTCTTTTCTCAAATAACAGGTTTCAAACTGTGATTTCGATGTGCATATATAAATTAATCTTTACAAACCAATATTATCTCAATTCTCAACCAACTACAAAACCTTGAGCAGCAACGTTGTTGATACTGATAACAAAGCAGAGTTATGTGTGAAATCCATAACAAAATCTTAGTCCTCTTCCATTGGAACTAGTGGGATATTGAACCTGTCTTCTTCCACAGGTTTAGTCACTGGAGCTTGATGTAAGAGCTAGTAAAGGAACAAACTCTTTTCACATCACATCAATTCATCTAAAAACCAAACAAAAGGGAAACCAACTAAAGTAACATATCAAACAAAACATGCAACCCATCATTTATAGTTTTGTTTTCCAATTCAACAATATTCAAAGGTGGGGACTCGACCACATAACTTCTTGGTTATCAAGTCATATTATATCATGCATTGGGTCTATTGAGCACTAACTTTGTTGGAATACTTCTTAGGGATTTTAATTTTATTTTGATCCATATGGCTTTACAAGTATTAATATTGACACCTATGGTTTGGGTTAAATTCTAATTTAGACCAACAGTTTGGTTAAACCCAACAAAATGTTCCTAAACCATCTTTTAGACTTTTACCCACCCAAAAAATCAACCCTCATCAACTCTCTAGCACTTAACTTTAATACATTGAACCAAATAGAGATAAGTAGCCATGCAAGGTAAATACAGGAAAAATGTCAAGTTTGTCAACAACAGCATAGCTGGAATGTTTGAAACCTCCAACCCGCAATGATTTTTTTAACAACGGAGAAGTCAGCTTTGCTCCCCTATACATAGGGGTACCAGCCCCCTCCCTAAAGCCCCAGACCGAAGAGACATCAAAGTTTTTTATAGGTTCACTCAATGGCTCGAACCTGAGACCTGAGACCTCAGAGTCAGTATAACCAAGAGAATCCAAACCCTTACCAATGAGGCTGCCCTTTGGGGGACCACCTCAAATATTGTTTAACTCAAAAACTTTCATGAACAAAAATAAAACTTCTAAAAACTATAGTATAGGGACCAAATTCATGATACGTCTATGGGACCAAGTTTATAATTTAACCTAACGTATGATGGTCTAGAAACAGATGATTTTATTGGCCAACAAAAATGATAGCATAAATATAGACATTAGACAAATCTCCTGCCGAAAGAAAGATATTTAACAATAATCATACGAGATTTTACTATGTTCAAGGATATTTGTAGTAGTGTCCTTCTCGCCACGACTGCGGCTATTATTTAGTTCCCTCGTAATTTCTGGAGTAACCTACATTCCAAAAGGCACATTAATTAGAGTAATTTGGTCCATACTTTTTTTTAAACCAGAAAATTGAAGCTTCGCTCCACTATATTCAGAGTAACCACGCCCATCACTAGACCAGAAACCGGAAGACACCAAAAGAATGGAGACATATTGGAAAGTTATATTTTTTTTAAATCAAGAAATCGGAGCTTCACTCCACGATACCCGAGATAACCACGCCCATCACTAGGCCAGGCACCGAGAGACATCGAAGGAATAGAGACACAAGAGATGTCTACAAATTAATGTCGCAAGTGAGTCTCGAACCTCGGACTTTGAGGGGAGCACACCTTCAAAACCCAAGTCTTCAACCACTACACCACCCCTTTAGGACCATACTGGAAAGTGATATTAACTATTAAGATTCATGAAGCTACATATCAAAGGAATCCAGTCTTACATCTTTGTGCCTTTGATTTTGAAGAAGAATTCTAATGTTTTCTTTATCTTCCCTCTGCAGCTCATTTTTATACCTGCATGAGAAGTATGCAAAACTGAGAATGAGTCTAACATGGCACCACAATATTATCTAAGAACGAATCCATAATAACACATAGCGAACTATTGGCACAACTCTATACACACTATTAACTTTTAATGAATTTGTGATATACTTCTCTTTGTTGCAACTGAATAGAAGCCATTGTGTCTAAAAGGAATGAAACCAATAGCATTAACGGGCAAAGATAACAAGAAGAAGAAAAAATTGCTAACCTCTGCACAAATGCAAGCAGTGACTGATGCCATATTACAGGCATTACTCGCGTCTCTTCTAGAAACCTCGTAAAATGTGCAACGACTGCATCAACTACACGGTATGGCAATGCATATTTCTTCTCCAAGATAAGTTTAATAAAATAACTGCCATAATCAGAGCCAGTTCCCATATCAGAGCCAGTTCACACAGAAATTTTATCGACAATTCTAGAACACTGTTATTTTGTTGCCTTCTCACTTCCCATATCAGAGCCAGTTCACACAGAAAACCATGCCAAAAATAATAGCAATACAATTATATAAGCTAAATCGCAGAAATTTACAAAAAAAAAAAAAAAAAAGTTTCATGAGTAGCACAAAAAATTCTGGCAGAAATCCAGCACTTAGCACCAATAAAAAAAAAGAAGATTAACACCACCGAGTCTCCCATCAAAGAGTCATCCCTTCGTTTTACAATTGAGCATATTTTTTAAACCAGGTCCAGTCCCCACTAGAGCACACCACCTGTTTTAAAGCTCAACCACGAATTGTACTTATATGATGATGACATTGAGGCTCACAGCTTCGTTATTTGAAACCAGAGAATTTTACCGACCAACACCAAGTTAGGGGCATGACTCAAATACCATATACGATAACATAGAGTCCAATCTCAAAATCAATTGTAAATGAGAGCAATAACCTATAGATTTTATAAAGGTTGTGAGAGCTCTTCTCCGGATCCTCAACATGTCCCCTCCTCAAGATGATGCTTCTATGGATTTACCATTCTTGAGATTGATCCCAATTTCTTTTTTAAACAACCTGAATGCCCATTTCTGTTTATGAGCATTCATATCATGTTGAAACATGTTAAATCACCGATTAAGTTAATTGAGAGGAAGTGTTGGTTGATATAATTAAATTCAAACTATCAACTAAACTTTTGAGTTATGAGTGATTTAACATGTTTCAACACAAATATCGTAACTTTTGAAATAAATAAAATTATTGTAAGAACGTACAATATTCAATAAACTAACTGTGTAATAATAAATAACAGAAAAGTGCACCACATGCCGGTATAAGTTCAAAATTCAGATTTCAAAGTTCATTGTCTTTATATATATTTGTGAGTTCGGGCTAGCTTAGCACCTAACCCGACTACATTTCATAGTCAAGGCTACTCATAACCAACTTGACTTTCACCTTTTCATTGGACTAAAACAAACACATACAGATATGCTTATGCCAATACATTTTTTAGGATAAGAGCAGATATGCACAATACCACTGGCCTGAGTTCATACGTAATAACGTGACGTGTCACAATATTTCTTCGCAATTTTCACCTAATGATAAACAAACACGTGCAATTCTGCACAACACCACTAGTATGAGTTCATAATAAATACCTCGTTGTGCCACAATATTTCATCTCTGCAAGCTTGAATAATGCAACACTGTGGAGGAAGACATCCAAAATCGTCAATTAAACAACTCACAAAAAAAAGGTTTCTTGTTTTTGTGACTCTGATGTCAAGAAAGAAATTCTAAAACATGAGAATTGAAACAAAAATGACTAGCTTGCCTTGAATGAAGCACAGGAATCGTAACCTTTTCAATGATGCTCCCAATGATCACAGCCTCCCTCAGATTGCAAGTGCCGGACTGTTGAATGAAAAAAATGAAAGTTCCATTAGAGCGCCTATAATTACAACTATGCAAAAACATTAAGAACTTAAAACATTGCTGGGGTAGCACTTTCCATATACAGTGCAGAATGAAGGTAAAAGGAGAAAGCAAGAGTTAAAGATATAGGCCCATAAGTTTAAAGACCACAACAAGAGTGTAGAAAAATAATAGCAAAAGTAATGACAGAAAGATTAACACTCGCATTACCGGGTACAATTTGGGTCTAGAAATTTATTGGTTTTCACAATTCATAAAATAAAAATTTAGTATCCTAAAATAAGATAATTTAGAGTGAATATAAAAGTACTTTTTTGGATAAGAAACTATTTCATCCATGTGAATAAATATGAAAGTAATGCACCTAAATTCATGAAGAAATATAAATGGCATAAGATGTAATGGTTGAGAATTGCATACCTCGCAGAGAGGAAGCAAAATTCCTTTGAAAAAAGCAGTGGGTTTGTACAGGGACTTTTTCAATGCTTGGTACAAGGCGAAGTGTAACCGCTTATTCTTTTGAATGTCTTTCCTTACAGCTGGAAGCAAAACAAGCTTATAGAATTTCTCCACCTTTTTGACTCCCAAATTGGATGCAAAAATTCTAGTGGCCTGAAACATTGCATTTGGCGACCAGTTTTCAGGCTCGGTTAAGTATAAGACTTCCTCCCAAAGCGGCATGGAAGGAATGCGCTTGAAAGCTTTGGGTACTTTTCCAGCCATATATTTGTTGAGCGATTGCCCCACCCTGCATAAATGAAGTATTTCAATTCGGCTAAAAACTATATCCCAACTCGCTTTTATCCAAATAACATGAACAGAATTGACATATTGTATGCCTACCCTTTGTATAAGTCTATGACTGAGGTGTCTAGTTTTGGCAGGGGCTGTGCATCTGCATTCGCAAGCAACAACGGCAATCAAGTGTTACAAAAACGTATGACCAAATTGAAACTTGGTTAAGCATTAAAACATATGTAGACCTGAAGAGAGGATGGCATCGTTTTCTTTGATTTTCTTAAGAATAAGATCAGCAAGAGTATGCTGTGGGCCTACATCCTTAGACAAAAAGGCTTCCACTAATCGCTCATCTTCCTCAGCGATGTCCTGATGCAGTAGAGAGATTTGAATTAGCAAAAGACCTAAAAGGCATACAGTGTGTGAAAGTATTCATCTACCTCGTCCTGATAAGAAGGAAGTTGAGTTTGAGTTTCCGAGAATCCAGTAAAATCATCGATGTCGCCGTCGTCGTCGTCGTTGGGAAGGTGCTGATCAGGAAGGTCGGAGAAAGGGTTGGGGTGAAGAAGTTGGTTTGAAGCTTCAATTTCGTTCTCTCTCTGCTGAATGCGAGCTTCTCTAAATATCTTGGAGCTCATCCCGGAGGATAAAAGCGTGTCATCCTCCTCCTCCTGGTGATGGCGCTTGCTTGCTTTGGAATGCTTCTTGTTCGCCGCCACTGGGTTGTCGTCTTCCCTCAGAAAAGGCTGCGGGTTTCGAAGCCTGTCCCTATTTCTCTTATTCGGCGCCATTAAATCGATCTAAACAACTCCGATTCAACTTCTACGGGAGCGAAACGGTGGCGGATAGCCCGGCGACGAGAGATTGGAAGCAGAAGAAGAATAGATAGTTAGGGTTTAGGGCTTATTGGGTCTGAAACTCAACTATTTTATTGGGTTTTGTTTTTTAAGGAAAGGGCTAAGCTGTTGGGTCAAGTTTTTTTCTTTCATCTCTCTAATTTCTTTAATTTAAAAGGTTTAATTTGGTCAAATTTAAAACCTTAATTAATTATAATTAAGATAAATATTTAGGTTATGTTTGTACATAATCTAAATATTAATGTCTACACATGATTTTATATGGACCACCTATTTTTCTTTTCTTTTCTATTTTTGAGTTTAAAATAAATTGATGGCATAACCTAAATATTTCTTGTAAATTTTTAAAAGAATATTGTTTTTTTTTTATTTAATTTGCTCAATGTTTGAATGAATGAGTGATGAGACCATCTAATTACAAATTCAACCAATATTCAATTTAGACATAAAATTCAATTTTTATATTTGACTTCAAACGATTAGTCCTTGCTCAACCTCATCACCGAAAGCTTTCCCCTATCATAATTTTTTTATTTTTTTTAGATTACATTTTACCTAACATAATTTCTTTGCCATGGTAGAAGCCTTTTTAATAAACATTGAAATTTCGAGAGGAACAAAATTCATCATTCACATCTTAAATTTCTCTTCATTCAACTCTTTGTATACCATCAAGGTTGAGTTTTAACTTCAAAATGTTTACATTTCAAGTCTCTAGTCCTTTTCTTTTTTTTTTTACTTTAAGAAAATTTTAAATAATAATTTTTGATCATAGAGACACACTTGCACTAATTGAGCTAGGTTCAAATATGTTATCAAATCAATTTTAACTTATATATATGTTCCCTTTATGCATATGGTTATGATAAAGTTTTTATATCTTTCATCTCTCAAACCATATACTCCTCACAAATTTCTGCTTCACTCTATGATTTCGAAACATTTCAACAGTTCACAATCATGAGAACTCCAACATTTAGAACTCTCATCCTAAGAACTATAGTACTGGTGTCCTAACACCTGTGGGTGTGAGTGAAAATCCCCATGGGTTGATTAAGGAGTATGGACTTATGTGTTGCACACAATGCTTCCATAGCAATGTGAAGGAAATTGGCTTCATTAAACACCGCTTGTTAATACTTTCCTCTTCTCAATATTTTACTTCCTTAATAAAGATACTGATATTTTAAATAATTATCTTGCAATTCTAGATTAAGGGGAGAAGCAAAGACAAAGATTAGAGATGTTTACTCTTTTTTTTTTTTTTTTTTTAGTTCAACATTATTTAGGAGTCATATATTATGTGGGTTTTATTTTCAAGTAGCTGAAAATATGTGCGAGTGCAAATCTCTCACTCTCATGGTTTCACCCTCATCCTAGGATTGAGAAAATATATGTATGAAAACAAAATGAGGGGAAGATACTGGGTGGGGAGTCTCCATATATTTCCAATGAGATGGAAAAGAAAAATGGAATGTGTAGTTGCTAATTATATAGCGTAGTGATGAATCGGTTTGAGTGCATCTTGTGGGAGACGAGCCAGGGATTTGAGGTTGCAGCTTATAAGGGAGTGGACAAAGAAACATGTTCCCCTCAGCCACATCCACAACAAATGACTCACTCAATCCCAGTGTCCCCGATCTTGCATCGATTACTTCGGGATAATCAAAGAGTAGTTCTGCAAAGAATTCAGGATAGAAGAAATTAAATTTCAACTAATTATTAAGGCCCCGTTTGATAACCATTTGGTTTCTTGTTTTTGGTTTTTCAAATTTAAGCCTATTTTTTCTCAAAATTCATACAATGTGCTCCATCCCCCACACCATTTATCCATATTTCTTTAAGAAAGTAGGAGAATACTAACTAACTTTTAAAAACAAAAACAAACTTTGGGAAGCTACATTTTTTTGTTTTTAAAAGTTGGTTAGTCTTCTCCTACTTTCTTAAAGAAAGATGGATAAATGGTGGGGAGGATGGAGCACATTATAGGAATTTTGAGAGAAAATATGCTTAAATTTGAAAAACCAAAAACAAGAAATCAAATGGTTATCAAACGGGGCCTAAATAACTTGCAATGCATTAGCCATTAGGACTTAATACATTTTATTTAGGAATCCCTCGTTATGATATGAAGAGGCTCTAATAAACACAACAAATACTTTGTAATTTGGTCCACCAAGTGAGGACAGTTATGGCTAGTAGGGAACAGATGTGCTTGTTCATAGAGGAATAAGGGAATATACAACCAATTCCCTTTCAATGCTGCTGTCATTGCTATTCTGTCAAAGTCAAAATAATGTGCAAAAGGAAAGAGTTCGTAAAAAAAAAAAAAAAAAGAAGATATTACAAAGTGAAGTGAGACTCTAATTTGGCAATCCTAATGTAATGTATTTATGTAACATAATTCCAAGGAAACCAATCGCGTTGTAATGACATTGGGGAAACCCCCCAATTCCGACCCAAATGATATCTATCTTCTAACTTGATTAGTTTTATAAAATGAGTATCTTCTTCTAATCACCCAATACCTACGACCTCTGTCCCTCTAAATGGGATGGATTCTGCTCTTTAATGTACATACAAACTACTGAGCGTCCATGGTTTCTCCATGAGAACATTCTTTTGAACCAGAAGATGACGATTTACTTTTACTCAGACAAGGGTAAAACTAAGCTTCTAGAGACCTCTTCCGTTGCCATCAACTACCTCGGTTCAAAACGCAATAGACAGAACACCCTCACCTTGATTGAAAGTTCATCTTCGATATTTATTTCCCAAAAGAGTGGGGGGTTCCTGATGCATACTGCTCAAATAGGAGGTTAAAGGGTGTGCACAGCTATGGCTCGTCAGATACTGCAAGCTGCTATAGTAGAATCAGCGTATGCAATCAACACAGCTCGACAGTCGTGTCATATCTTCTTTTCAGTTGACGCTTTCCTATTTTGGAAAATAGTTTAGTCGTGAAGGAAATTAAGCTAAGGCTTCCTCCGCAGTCGAGGTGAAGGAGGTTCTTCAAGAGTATGTTGATTCGAGCTACCATGAAATCTCCGATCCTCAAATGCTCTACTCATTCTGCCTCCCTCATTCATTTGCGACACTTCATTTAGATTACCAAAACCTACAGATCCAAGAGATCCAAACTCGAGCTGTTCTGCAGGTGAGCTATACCTGCCATTATGATCCAACGGATAAAGCATCACAACAGAGGGCAGGGAAGGTCCATTAGAAGACACCATGCCAGGATTCATCCCCGGTATCGGATACATGCCATAAGCCATACTAGTAGAACCACCCTGTGTGGAATTTGTACGTATCAGACCATTCTGGGAAGGGTAAGACATGGAATCATGTCTATGTGAGCTCCATGCCCTTTCAGCTCGATTCTCACTTGCAGAAAAGCGGTCTAATCTGGAATTTGTCTTGTCGACTTGGCCACGGCGACCAGAACATCGTGATTTTGAATTGATGTTCCAGTTCCCATCTCTATCGCCATTACTATCACTTCTATCATAGCTGTAACTTCCTCGTCTGGCATTTGAAGAATGTCGTTCACGTGCTGAAGCCTTCTACAAAAATTTAAAATAAGAAAAATGAAGTAAAAGTCTTAAGGATAGCATGCTAGACATTAAACAACGGATTCCAAAGGGCAAGAAACCACCTTACATAAACAAAACAATTGAAAGATAATGTATTACATGCAGAAATATCATATGATTGATAAATACCCGAATTCCATAAGATCATGAGGGTTAATGTCACAATTGTTACAATATTTCAGAAAAAAGATAAACAAATAAGCAGCAAGATAAGAGATAAATATCCATGTTTGGAGCATAGATTTAGCAATTGTCTTCATATAGCAGCTGAACCCAACAATTCATTAAATAAGGGGAAGCAATAATACTTACAGGAGTTGGCAAGTATGTTCCAGTCCCACTGCGATGTCTCGGCATTTCATCAATGTAATGCTGATATATATTTGGCCTGTTAGAAGCAGACTGGAGAGGAGCAACAGGGACTAAACGAGACCCATAACCAAGAGTAAATAAATTCATGTTGGCTGGAAGAGGTCTTCCAGGACCATCCCATGGGAAACGACCCTGTAGGTAGACAGGAGGAACGACTACAGATGAAGGATAAATCATAGGTGAATGATGCTGAGAATTTTGGCAAAACCGCCCATACTGCAAATTTTTCCAATGACTAGCAAAGTCACTATTTAGAATGTCATGTTTGGGTTCTAAAGATTCAATCAAGGAAGACCCTCTCATAGGATTAGTGATGGTTAAAACATCAGATGAATCGGTAATTTGAGAAGAATCAACATTATCCAAGGCTTCCTCCTCGTTGAAATGACTAGTTGAAGCATCTGAAGTTCCTGTCTCTGATGGAATATAAGATACTGGAAGCATTGTAACAAACGGAACAGGTGGCCCTGTAGGATAAAAGGCATAAGGAACCACCCCAGAATTATCAACAGCTCTTTGTCTAGAACCTGGACCCAAGAGCATAGGAGCAAGAGGTGTTAGTGGATCTGACCCAGCTGTATGCGGTGGTTCAACTCCAGTTATTTGATGACTTGTAGCATGCAAGGATGCTGCTATTGATCGAGGCCCACCACTTATTTCGATAAATTCAGTAGTCATAATAGTAGGCAGATGATTCCAATCTCTGCTATCTTCATCAGTCACAGTAGATGAATGTTCAGAAACATTTTTGCCTTTCCCATAAGAGGAAGGCACCTCCAAGGTATTTGATGTCCATCCCCGTTTCTCCCTAGATGATTTTGTGGCTATTGAAGACAACTCATCCCAAGAACTTTCTGCCATGGTTTTATTTCTTAGGCCACTAGAGTGTACGACAGTGGTAGAGGGACTAAAAGTTGGTCTGTGATCATAACATGCTTCATTCTCTCTGTCATCTTGATAAGCATTCGCATTTCCATCTTTCATTGCCACTTGATTTACTTTCGAATGCTTTTTATGAGCAACGGTAGTGCTGCCAGATCCTGGCATTCGAGATGAAGGAACAAAGTTTAGGCCTCCAGAAGTTGACTGTTGCTTATCATCTGACTGAGCCACTTCAAATCCCACATTGTCATTATCAAACCCAGCATTAGAATTTCTATCTTGCTCATGCCAAGAGTCTTGATCACCCTCTTGTGAATTCATTTCTACAGAACTAAAATTTCCATTGCCTGACTCAATGCCACCTTCTGAACTTGTTAATCCCATGCTAGAGAAATAATGAGTCAATGGAGAAGTAACAAAACCTTGTGAGAAATGCATATTTGTGCCCCAAGGAGTCTCAGTCAAGGGAATATTGGTGGGAACCATTCTGCCCAAGTTCCTAGGAGGATAGCCCATAGGGGCCAAAACAGAAGAAGGTAATGGAAGAGGTAGGTGACCTGTCGTCAAGCTCAGTGGTAGATGAACCTGTCCATTAAAATTATGAGCAGCAGATGAAGCCATCAAGTTAACAAGATCTTGTTCCTCCTGATGCATAGCAAATGTCCCAGAAATAGAAGCCAAATCCTCACCAACAACCCCTGGGCCAGACTCATCTTGGTAACTATTTGAACCACTGTTGGAATCACCAGTAGCATCAATGCTCTGACGAGATGGGATATGTTTGACTGTAGAAAGATTGTCAGTTGAAGACCTCGAGTGATTTTCCACATCAGATTCTAGGTTCTTCCTCCGGCTAGCAACTATTCTGTTAGAATGGGCTTTTCCAATTTCAGAAACTTCAGTAAGCTCTGGGCTAGAACGTGTCCTTGCAAACTGAAACCTTCCATGTACATCATTCACATGGTTCTCAGGTTTAGAATATTTCTGACTTCTATCTATAAGGTTACCATGATTGTAGTTCGTTTCTTTCCTACTATGATCAGAGGACTTTGAGTTGTTTGAACTGTCAGAACTCCTTTGTGCTTGATTACGAGAAGTTATAGAAGTTTCATTTCTAGATGAACTTTCCAAGGGAGAATTGCCTTGAAGGGAGTTCACAGTATGAGAGCCACGGGAACCAACATCTTGGGTTTCGCAACCAGATGAATTCTCATTTCTTTTACTGTTTGCTTTATTTCTGAGATTCTCAAAACCATGTGAATGCTCTGAATTTGATGATCTCAAGGACTTCAAGTCGGCCTTTGGAACATCAGGGCGCTGGCCACTGCCATGTCTCTCCCATGTGTTGGAAAAAAACTGATTCAACTCCAAGAGGATCTCTTCTCTGGGGCATTCAAACAATCTTGCCAATCTTTTAGCTCCAAATGCAAATGCACTGCGTATCCTGAAGAAGTTACCTGGATAAAACATGTACCACAACTGATGAGGCAGCCAGATTACAAAAAGAATGCAAGCGGCAGAAGAACCATGCATTTCTATGATAAACATGACGCACTAAAGCCAAAAAAAAAAATATTCTCACAGTAATGGGAATGAAGGAATTCAATGATCATTCAAACCCATTAAAAATATTGCTTCTTCAGTGAAAGAACACTTTTACAATTAACTAATTATATAAGCAAATATATTGTTGAAAGCACACACTAAACTAGCAACCATTGGTCCATACGTTAGGCCCACAATAATGAGTATATGAGAGGAGACTAAAAAGGGAAATATATCAAAATATGGTTATAGAAGATGGCATGCACTATGTAGGGGAGGGTGGTATGAATGAGAAAATGACTTGGTACTAATGGGTAGAAGAGAAAAGTCATATTCTCACAATAACAGTCAAGTGATGTATCGTGCTTGCTTCACCCAATCTTTCTAGTTAACAGTATGAAACCCATTGTTTTCAAACCACAAGCCGACACTCCCCTTGATTGCCTCAAGGTGAGAGGAGGCCGAGTGAAGCAAGGTGCAAAGAATAAATGCATAATCAAATTTTATATAGAAAACATGTTATTCCCTTAAAATTTCAAATTCTTATCAATAATGCTAAAAAGTAAAAACATACAAAATGAAATCATCAATAATGAACAAAAAATAAACTATAAATTTTAGGATGGTGCAAGTGCAAATAACACCAATTCCTGAATCCCGTTTTTACAATTTATTTATACTAATATTACATGATATGATATGAAAATTTAGACCACTAACTCACTATAAAATGTATGCCTAATTAAAATAATTACTGAAATAGAAAATATAAATAAGTAAGAAAAAACAGAAAATAATAACTTAAATTTAAATGTTTAAAAACATAGCAAACAATAAAAGTTACGTTATTGTACGATATACAACACAAATTAAATTATTACGTTATTATTATTATTATTTTTTTGAAATAAGGGTAACCCCGCTCGTCTCTAGGCAAGGCATCGGGAGACATCAAAGGAATGGAGACAGGGGAGGCGTCTACAAATTAATGTCACAACTCACAAGTGAGTCTCGAACCTTCAAAGTCCAAGTTTTCAACCACTGCGCCCCCCTTTAGGGACCAATTTCTACGTTATCATATTTATATATTTAAAAAATAAAATTAAAAAAAACGTTAACCTGGGGCACACATGCCTAAGGCAAAGGCGACGTCGTGTGCAAACAGTTAGGGGTGTTCAAACAACCCGAGTAACCCGAACAAATCCAACCCAATATGGCGGGTTGGGTTGGGTTAGATTGGGTTCAAAATCATGAAATTTTCATGGGTTGGGTTGGGTTAAGGATTATGTTATTTAATTATTTAGATTATATGTATATGTATATTTATTTTATTAAATTATTATTGTTATACTTTTTATTTTTCAATATATTTTTTTTAAAAAAATTAAGTCTTTATAATGATCATGATAAAAATATATACTAAATTATGTCATCTATTTATGTTGGTTTTAATTATCTATTTGTTTTAAGGAAGTCGCATTATGTCATCTATTTTTGTGGTTTTAGTTATCTATTTGTTTTATGTTATATAGTTGAGATCTTCTATATGAATCATGATAGTAGTACTAATCGTGAGTGACTTTATTTTTTTTTTGAGATTACAACAATCGGGGGTAGGGGGGACTCGAACTCATGACCTCTTGGTCATTGAGCATATACTAATGCAGCTGAGCAACTGCTCATATTGGCATATTGAATATTTGTATCATTTCATTAACTTGATATGATAATGATTAGAGATTTATTTTGTTTATGTATAAAGTGTGACTAATTTGATTTTTTTAAAAAAGTATATATATTTGCAATGTATTGATGAACCAGATGGCCCACCACAACCCAACCCAAAAATATAGGGTTTGGTTGGGTTGGGTTGGAAAAATGACCAACCCAAAAATTTGGGTTGGGTTGAAAAAAACCCAACCCATGTTCGCCCCTACAAACAGTGTTTTCAAAGTCATCGCCTTGCACATAGACGGGTATTGCACCTCTAAAAAAGCCAAGACGAGCTCCTTCAATCAGGCCCTCGCCGTTCCTCGCCATTTTGCGCCCTGCATCGCCTTTGCCTCAAGCTAAGGCGTGCGCCTTGTCAAAGTTTTATTTATTTATCAATATGCTAACTTAATATCTAGATTGTAGTGCACAGATTAATCAGTTCCCTAGTACCCTTCTTCTTGGCAGCTGTAAATCTCTTCACAGGGGGATAGCACTGATGCATAACACCATTTTCGAGAGCCAAGAGATGAGGATGGAGAGGAGGGTGGCTGGTTGATCCAGATCGACTTTTGGGCCATCTTCAGCAGATGAGTCCCCTTGAAAAACTTTTGGTTGCTCTGAGACAACTACCAATGCATTCTGAAGTCCCTTTTCAAACAACTCAAGGCTGGAGTATCCTTCAGTCAAAGCGATAGCATCACTTTCGAGCTCACAGCTGGATTTCACGGTGGTCCTATCAACCTTTAAAGGTAGTAGGTCAAGTGCCTCTGATGAATCAAAGAAGTCCCCAAGATTGGGAAAGGAGTCTTAGCTGGAGTATAGGGTGTTCATGAAAGTGTTAATTCAAGAAGGCCATCTATCTCGTAAAAGTATGAAGTTCTGAGGACTAATCTTAGGATAAATTCAGATTAAAATTCAAAGGGCCATGTTACATAAACGAATAGTAATTGATCAGGATTCGGGGTCAGGTTGTTAATGAAGATATATCAGAGCAGTTTATTCTTGGTAAAGTTGTTTCTTGCAGGGGAAATTGAGTTATGTTGTGCAGATGCGTGGTTAATTTTTTTCTTTTCTTCTTTTTTGGTCTCTCAAAGCTTCTAATTTAGCCTCAAGCCAGGTTTTTTCATTCCAGGTCTCAGCTGGAAGATTCTGTTTGTGGGGTCTTGTTGATTGCAGGAGTTTTTTGGTTTGCCCAATTAGTTGGATTGGTTTCATTGTTCCTTGGTATTTCCTTTATTATCTTTCATTTGGTTTCTACTTTTTTGTTGTACTTTCAAGTATGGCTTGTTATTGTTTTTTTTTTTAACCGGGAAACCAAGGTTTCCTCCACTATACCCGGAGTAACCACGCTCATCCCTAGGCCAAGCACCGAGAGATATCGAAGGAATGGAGACACGAGAGTATCTACAAATTAATGTCATAGGTGAGTCTCGAATCTGGGTCTTAAGGGGAACACACCTTCAAAGCCCAAGCCTTCGGTGCCACCTCTTGGGAATTTGTTATTGTATTTATTTATGCTTTTAGTTGCTTCCTTTCGTTCCTATTGGAGTTTGTATCCTCAAGAAAAAACCCATTTTCATCCATCAATGAAAAGTGTCATTTTCTTGTTCAATAAAATAATGGTAACAAGAAACTTCTTTTAAGAAGTACAAAAATGTGTTATTGAAAAACAGTGGAATCCGATTGAATCAAAACCAAACAAATGGAACACTAAGTCACTAAGAATTATGAGCATTGAGGTTAAGCAGTAGCTAAAATATATTAATAAAAAATAAAGGCCAAGCTTACCATTATTATACCCTGCCTAGAAATACCAACTATCTTTTGGTCATTAGAAATTGCTGCCAACGATTTAGTTACTTTTTCAATGATGCCAATAATAGCTTCGAGAAATAAGGATTTATATGCCATTGAGAATAGATTGGCACCAAAAGCTCAAAGATTTTAAAATTTGTATACCTTTACTTACACTACGCCCAAGGTTGTTGTTTACACGCAAAGGATCTATTACATTAAAATGTTTAGAAACAAAAGGCTGCCCTTGATTCTCTTGTCCCCCAGGATTAACAGCATATACTAAACTGCATGATTCAAGAAATGACTTGTCGAGAAGTAACTGCCCACCATCTATACGCGGAGGTTCAGCTGTAAAAACCTCAAAACACATTAATCAGGGAATATTCCTAGACAACCAAGACATACGTATCAATAGAAGAACTATTAATTTATCTAAAATTAGAGTGTACCTGTCACGTCTGGTAGGGAATTAATAGGTACAGGACCCCATAGGCTAACACAAAAATTATACCAGTCAAACTTGCTAAAGAACTCTAAAAAGCGATAAAGGACCTGTAACACCAAAGAAACACTTTCACAGACTGAAAAATGAATAAAAGCTACAAACAAAATGACAGAACAAAAGAGTAGAAACCTCAAGGGGACCAGCAAAGGAATTATTGAACACATGAAATATGTAGAGGACTAAGGTTTCCAAGGCATAAGTGGAAATAAGTCCATGGTGCGCACCCAATATTCGACTTTCATAATAACACCAAGCTTTGATCAGTATAATGCTACGCTTGAATAAATGGTTTTGATTTATTAAATTATCAACCTACAAAATAAAATAAAAATAAATAATAAATGAGCAGTTGAAGATATGATTAAGGATGAAGTTAGTAAGGAAGCAACACTCACCTCCTCAAGGAAACAAAGGGTGCACAATCCACCAAGCTGATCAAATGAGATGTCTACAACTATATTTTCCACAAGGCACTTGATTATCTTAACCTGAAAAATGTAAAGAAATAATATAACACTACAAGAAAAAACGTCTTAGGCGACGGTTTATTAACGTCGCGAAAAAAAACGTCGCTTAAATTGGGCTTAGGCGACGTTTTCAACGACGTTTTTGAAAACGTCACCTAAATCATATTTTAGGCGACGTTTTGAGCGATGTTTTTGAAAACGTCACCTAAGTCATATTCTGGGGATAAAAAAATAGCTCAATACATGTCCATAAATACCATGGTTTAAAAGGTAGAATCATATTCTTAAATGTAGCCTATCGACACAGATTTCTCCAACGACACTTCATCTGTTTATGTTCCTCATCCTCACGTTACTAGTTTTTTCAATATACATCGTCTTTTTCCAACAACAATGTCATGTTTCTTACTCCATCTTCACCAGCTATCTTCTGACTTTAGGGAAAATTTCATACAAATTTCTCCACGTCTTCGACACACAAGCCTTGTCAACGCCCACATAAGCCACCTCATGTTTCTTTCTCTCACTTGAGATTTCTATCTATTATTTTTGTGTAGGGCCTATAGGCTTGTTAATTATGGTTTTGTTTCCTTTGTAATTGCAGCCGACTATCAATCTATTCATTTTTGTTTGTTATGATAGGTTTTTGTGTAATACTTTCAATGGTGAATGAAATTGTTTTGTTTCCAAAAAAAATCTCAAAACAAATTGCCAATGATGTGTAGCCCATATACCTTATAAATATTGACGTTGTGAGGTCTCCAAATCTTTCCAATGTGGGATCCTTAATAGTTAATATGCACCTCAAGATGGTCTCTTAAGGTTGTTCACCAGTCTTGGATCGAGTACCAATTTCTTTTTTTGGATCGAATACCCATTTAAGGTTTAATAGGCTCTAATACCATATTAGACAAACATAAGGTTCCATCTCAAAATCAATTGGAAAGGAGTAGCTCATGTATCTTATAAGTTATAAATGTTGTGAGGTCTCTCAATCTTTCCAACGTGGGATCTTTGATAAATATCATAATTGAGTGTTGAACATTGATTGTAATTTATTTTTTTTAAGAAACATTTTAATGTAAATCAACATAGAGTATAGACTAATGACCAAGAGGTCATGTGCTCAAATCCCCCACCTTAATTGTTGTTGAATTGAACTCGAAAAACAACAACAAAAGCCCCAAATCAAGTTATACGGACGTTATTATGAAATGGGAAGATTATGTAGTAATAATTGAATTTGAGACTCTTAAAGAAAGGAAATGAGAAAGAAGATCATTTCCCAAAAGTATTAATGACTACCCAATAACTTCTTTTTTAACCGAGAAATCAGAGCTTTGCTCCATTATACCCAGGGTAACCACGTCCGTCCCTAGGCCAGGCATCGAGAGACACAAGAGGTGACTACAAATTAATGTCACATGTGAGTTTCGAACATGGGACCTTGAGAGGAGCAAACTGATACGATCCCGAGAGCGGTCAGAGTCTACTCGAGGCGGAACAAGAAGTGACAATTATTAGTATTTAATAATTATTATTATTTATGTTATTGTTATTTGAATTATAATGGTATTTTATTATTGTAATAGGATTTATTACTAAATTAGGTTAATTCCTAGGTCTACTATAAATAGGAAAAGTTAGGTCATTTATCATTATTCAAACAGTTGTAGTCTTTGTGCTCTGGCTCCTTGAGAGATCCTCTCCAGAAATTTATCCTATTTTAATATAATTTGTGTTAGATCTTAACATTTTGGTATCAGAGCCATTCACCGATCCGGGAATGACTTCACTAGAATGGATACTAGGGTTAAAGAGTGCAAGGAGGGTTTGACCGACTTGCGGAACAAGTTGCAGGCAACGAATGCGAATATGGTTTCGATGGAGGAACGGATGGGAAAGAAAATCGAAGCGAACGATTTAAAGTTGGAAGCGATGAATCGGAACTTGGAACTGCTGATGGAATGGATTCGACCGGACAAAGGAAAAGGAGTGGCGATCGAGGATCGGGATGAGGACTCGGCCTTGGTAACAGCGACGAACGACGGTGGTGGCCGGGAGGCGGAGTCGACGACGGACGACGGTGGCGTGACTCGCGGCGCGATGGAGGGCGCTGGAGGCGGCGGCTCGGGTTCGAGATTGGAGGCGGGCTTGGCACGCGAGGGTCTAGGGCACGCGGACGGTCGCGGAGCGGTCGGGCTGGGTGTGGGCGCTCGAGGCGAGCGTAGGTCGGCCGTGGGCAGCGACGTGCGCGGTCGGGGAGGCTTGGGTGTGGGTCACGACGGGCGCGGCCGCGGGTAGACTGGGTCGGGGTGGGCTGGTCGAAGCGGGTCGGTCTGGAAGTCGGGTTGGACTGGAGAGAGGGTCATCGTGACGGGGAAAACTACCAAGGACCGGGGTTTGACACAAGGGGGGAGCCGAGGGTTGACGATAGAGGAGGTTGGGTTCCTGAGGAGAGGAGGGTGCGCACCGGTTACGAAAGGTCGATAGCGCACGACGGTTGGAACGATCGGGGAAGGGATAACTATTACCCGGATGGAGACCATGAGGATGGGAGAGACATGGAGGAGCGTTTCGAGAGAGGGGGACCGAGACCGGGAGGCCGAGACGGACCAGGGGGAGATAGGATGCTGCAAAAATTAGGTTAATTTCTAGGTCTACTATAAATAGGAAAAGTTAGGTCATTTACCATTATTCAAACAGTTGTCGTCTTTGTGCTCTGCCTCCTTGAAAGATCCTCTCCGGAGATTTATCCTAATTTAATATAATTTGTGTTAGATCTTAACACACACCTTCAAAATCCAAGCATTCAACCACTTGCGCCACCCCTTGGGGACAATGACTACCCAATAACTATTCCCTAATTCTTACAAATCTTAATATTTCCAGTCACTGGTTATTTCATTAGCAGAAGGGATAAAATAAAATAGGGTAAACATGTGTTTGGAAGGATCGGCGAACTATATGCTTGAACGACCCGTCGCAATCAATCTTAACAGATTTTAATTTGATACACATACACCAACATATTCAGATTCAGACATTGCAACAATCTCCAACTAAAGCTACTTCTGAAGTACTTAGTTGAACTCCATGTTTTAAAAGGCTATTGAGGCTTACGTCTTGAGGCAGCCTCAAGGCGAGGCTTTAACTTTTAGCCTCGAGTCTTACGACTTTGTTGGATGATAAGAGGCTTACGCGTCACACATAAGAGTTCGAACCATAAGAATATAGATTTTCTCTAATGGATTCTTTTGTTAGAAAGACACAACTGTTTCAAAATCATCGATTTAATTTTGATCATTTGTTGGCTTATTTTCCTCTCGCATCTTCTTTTGGAGTTCATTGTTGTATTCACTATAGGTTATTGGAGAATTAATTTATGTTTCATTCATCAATAAAATTGTTTCTTATTTAAAAAAAAAACTCAATCATATTAGTGTTGGTGTTATGTTTTATGTATTTTTACATAAGTATTATGTTTTACCATGTTTACACAAATTTAGATTTTTTATAATATTTTTAATTAAAATTGAGGCTTACGCCTCGCTTCTTCGAGAGGGAAAGTCTTGATGCCACTTTTAGCCTTTTAAAACATTAGTTGAACTAATATAACTTTTTTTTTGGATAAGAAACAATTTCATTGATAGTATGAAATTAAGCCATAAAGGCAATTACAAAAGGCCTCTCCAGTTAGATAGGAGGGCAGAAAAGTCATAATCACAAAACGAAGAAGATTTCTTTAACCAATACACCACCAAATAAGTAATTCTATCAATAACCAACCACAAAGGAGACTCCTTGTCATGAAAGATTCTATCATTTCTTTCCAACCAAATAGACCAGAAGATGGCTCTAGCAAAGCATTCCCATAGGCTCTTGACTCTATTCTTGAAAGGGTGGCCCTCCGAAGAGACTTTAAGAAGAGTCTTTGAATCTGATGGGAGAGGAGTGCTCCATTTGAAAGCCTGTAAAAAATAAGTCCATATATCACCAGCAAAATGACAAGTACCAAAAATGTGATCTTGAGATTCCAAATCCTTTTTGCATAGGACGCACCAATTCGGCCCAAGAGTGAAGTGAGGGAGTCTTTGTTGGAGCATGTCATTTGTGTTGATGGCTTTGTGAGCAACCTCCCATAGGAAAATTTTAATCTTTTAAGGAGTGTTACCTCTCCAAATACTAGAAAAGTTTGTCTCATCTTGGGATGGCGTCGAGATAGACAAGACTCTAGTGAGAGACTTCGTCGAAAAGAGGCCCGATGGCTCCTTATTCCAAGAATAGCTATCTGATCAGATGAAAGAGAGATAAGATCCAAAGTGCAGGATAAACGGGCAAATTCCCCAGCCTCATTATCATCAAGTTGCGACGGAGACCAAGGTTCCAACAAGAGTTGGTGGGGTCCCATAAATCAGAAATTCGAGCATCCTTGGTCAAAGATAGGCCAAATAATCGAGGGTAAAAATACATCAATGATTCATTCACCAGCCATTTGTCTTTCCAAAAGAAAGCAAGACGGCCATTTCCCACCTTAGTAGTAATGTGCTCATGGGCAAAAGATCCATAATTAAGGATGGTCTTCCACAGGCCATGAGAAGAACGAAGAGCTCTATTTTCCGTGGCCTCGGTAAAATGGGGGTGTCCATATTTCGCAATAATAATGAGCCTCCATAAAGCATTTTTTTCAACTAAGAATCTCCAAGACCATTTGGCTAACAAGGTAGCATTTTTAATTTTAAGGCTTTGAATGTTAGCTCCTCCACATTCAAAAGGCAAAGCGACTTTGTCCCACCTGATCAAATGCAAGCCTCTAGTGTTCAAGAGTCCCCTTCCAAAGAAATTTGAAGCTCTCCATCATAACAATAACTTTAGATGGCATTCTATAAAGGGACATATGATAAGTGGGGAGGTTGGAGAGAGTAGCCTGAATGAGCGAGTCTACCTCCCTTTGATATGTGGGAATATTTCCACGAGCTAATCCTCTTCTCGAACTTTTCAAGCATAGGTCTCCAAAACTCAACAGTATGAGGCTTTCCATTCAACGGCAAACCCAAATAGGTAAGAGGCCAAGTACCAACCTTGAAGCCATATCTAGTGGCCAACTGAGATAAGGAGGAGTCATCAATATTTATACCCAAAATCTCAGATTTGCTCAAATTAATATTGAGGCCCGATGCAAACTCGAAAAAATGAACAAGGTTGATAAGATCATCCACGGCTTTATTATCAAATAAGGAAAGCAAAAGAGTGCCGTCGGCAAACTGTAAATGGTGGACATTGATAATGCTATCCTTGAAGGTAAAACCTTTGATGATGTTTCTTTGAGCAGCGTGATCAAGAATTCTGCTAAAACAATCCATCACGATGATGAAGAGGAACGGAGAGAGGGGATCGCCTTGTCTCAATCCTCTAGTGGGAATGATCAACTAATATAACTTAACATGATACCTATTAGTAATTTAATATTTTAGAAGGCTGGAAATACGAATACCTAATTGTGTTCTACATAAATGCTCTCAGACGAGTCTATGTAAAATCCAATAGTGATAGAAAAGAGTTGGAACTTGGAAAAGATAGGAAATTAAAATACTACGATAAATCCATAAGAGGTAAATACTTAAGTGAGAGAGGACCTACCTCGGCTTTAATGTATTGAACTTCTTTAACACGAAATTCAGCATTCTCATTCTTCTCCTCACTTTCAAGCATATCCCGAACTTGATGAGCCCATGTCTCCTTCAAATTTTGATTTGTGCTAAATGTTGTTAAGTCAATGTCTCCATCAGGTAAATACGTTTTCAGGGGAACAGACCCAAAAGTGAACACCTGAAAATTTTAGTCAAATTTTGGGGAAAAATTAACAGATGGAATAGAAAGCATAACATCGTATAAAAAATTAGCGGGTAACAATAACTGCAGAAATAAAGCCCTGACATGTACTGAGTACTAACATAACGAAGTGTAAGATTGTAACCCAATTACTAAACTTTTGTATTAGATTATATAAACTCTCCTCAATTAGCTTGAGTAAAAAAAAGTGTGGTCATGGAAATTCAATTTTCCATTATCAAAGTAAAAAATTATTCAACACCCGAGTGCATCTGTTTTTTAAGTTTAAATATGGTAGTAAAGCTTTTTTTTTTTTTTTTTTTTTTTTTTTTGGGGGTGGGGGGGGGGGAAAATTTTGCC
>JBBMEF010012147.1:0-11007 GCA_037832685.1 Sicyos baderoa | reverse complement strand
CTCCCCCCCCCCCCCCCCCCCCCCCCCCCCCCCCCCCCCCCCCCCCCCCAACCCCACACGTATAATAAAAAAAATGGCAAAATATTTTCATCTAAGCATAAAATTAAAACTAATTCATTTGTAGCAGAAAAATTTAAATTGAGTTATATCATTGGTTGAGTTCTATCAGTGATAGAATTTAATCAGTGCTAGACTCAATTTATCACTAATTGAAATCTATCACCGATAGAAAATTATGTTCTATCACTAGTTGAGTTCTATAACTGATAGAGTAGACTCATTCTATCACTGGTTGAATTTTATCATTGATAGAAATTATGTGCTATAGATGAATTACTTAAGAAATTGTGCTAATATAATATAAGAGATATAATGTGCTGCTAGTGGTAAATTCCCTTTTCTTTTCTTGAAGTACATAATGAAACTTTCATATTGTACAGCAATTTGTTACAGGGTAATGCTTATGCAATATTAATACACCAGCCCATTTAACTTGAAAACTAACTAATAACCAAGATTAGTCAGAAACCGAGCAACGTACAACCATGTTTGTTCATAACCGTGCCAAAACTCACAACTGAAAATCATAGCAAAATAGATCTACCTTCTACATATTATCAGCAATGTTATTTCTACCCTCAAAAAATTGAACACAATATGTGAGAATGCAAAACGGTAGCCAGGGAAGGAATGGTAAATGGTCGCAACATCATCTTTATTAATTGTGAACCCTATTACAAAAGGTGATGGTACACTAGACGCAGATAAACTATTTCAAAAATATAACTAAATAAGATTTTTTTTTTTTTTTTTTTTAATAGAACTAAATAAGATTTTACACAAATAGCGTCTGGATATTGACAAGCAAACTCCTAAGAACAGCCTCTAATCGCACAATACAGATTAAAAAAAGTGATGAACTACATGCTTATTTACAATAAGAGATATGTGGAACACCAAAGTGGAGGGTTTAAAAGCCATTGCACCTGGCAAGGGAAGCATTTCAATATCAATCGTTGCACATAGCCTGCAACGGCCTTTCGCTGCTCTTCAGAGGGAGGATTGGGCTGAATGCAGGCGATTAGCTCGGCGGTTAGCTCCTCTGCCTTCAACCATCTATTGGAATCAAGCGCCCGCGTGACTGAAGCTGCCTCATCGGGCAATAGCCCACTTGGTGGCTGTGCCCACCCCTCATGTTCGCCCATGCAACCCTGCACTTTCTCGCAAGTCAATCAACTCTAAGAAAAGAGATTGAAATTATAGAATTTCCCCAAACCTTATGATGAAGCCCTTTTCAGTAAAAAAAAAAACCCCGATCGCGAGACAATTCCCTGCACGCACTCCGGATGAAGTTCAAAAATTGTCAAAAGCATAAGCAATCCAAACAACCATAGAAGATAGAAGAAGCATGAACCGAAGTTTCAAATTTCCCACAGTAGAAAAAAGAGGAAACCCAAATCTAATCCCAAAAATATAAACCCTGGAAGTAGTTTACAAAAGGGGCGGTGGTATTATGGAACACCAAGAACACGAAAACTGATCGAATCCCAAAAATATCGTAAGTGTCGGCGAATCAAGAATGGAGGTCAGAACTCACAAGGGTTGGGGGGAAATGAATGCTGAAGAAGGAAAATATGAAATAGGGTTTGCGAGAGCGAAGAGATTAAACAAACAAACAAACAAGACAAAAAAGGAGAAGAGAATCAGAGATAGTGTGTTAGGGAATAGGAATCTGGGATTCAAGGGGGAGGCGATAACGAACGGTTTTGACGTTGAATCTCGATTGTAAATTTCAGGATTTCCCCAAACCATAAACAAATCTCAATTTTCAAATTACTTTTTTCCCAATCACAATTTTGTTTTTCAACCGATAGAGAAAATGGGATGACAGAATCTCACAACTGAGAGAAATGGATGATTAAATAAACATTATTAACAAATTTAAGAGAAAATACAATATACATTAGTTCAACAACATGAACATGAATTTGATTTCAGAAAGTCGGTATTTGTAATATCCTTCTCTCAAGTACTTAAAAAAAGTAGCGAGAGGTGATAGTATAGTTGGTTGTCTTGTTTGTGCTAATCCATTTAAAGCTCCACAGTCATGATTTCAAACCCAGAAATGAATATATTTTACTCTCATATTATTTTAGAGAAGTTGTGCTCTCTAAAGTTTGATGGTCTCCTTTTTCAATTTGTACTAAAAAAATACAATATACATATATTTTAAAATAAAATGTAACCTAATATGTATTATGTATATATACATCTTTATGTACATGTATGGAAATATGATTATCTTATTTATTGTATGTGTATATAAGTGTATGTATATGAATTGTTTGATATTAATCAATATACTATTTTATCTTATATATATACATGTGGGTGCATAATGTAATCTCAATATATGTATGTGTTGTTGCATATTTATAATAATGCGCATACATTCTATGTACGCATAAGTATCAATATATACTTTGTTGGTTACTTCAACCTCATTATTATTGTTTATATATATATATATATATATATAAAATATGTTCATCGAAGAGAGTCGGAGAGATTTAATCATGTTTTTTTACACAAATACAAAAATGAGAATTTGGTGGCAATACGAAGACTTGAACGATGATTATATGGAAATGTCAATTATATCAATGAGCAGTGATATGATTAGTGGCTAAGATGATTCCTTGGTAGTTAAAATTAGATATTGTTGGATTTAATTTAAAATTATATTATTAAAATATAACTTCCTTTGTTTGAAAATATCACAATACTAAAAAAATCAACAATTTGTTATTAAAAAGCAGTTTTGCAAGATCTCGGAGGTTTATACCCCTAAAATGATGGGAGGTTAACATTTTTGCATTTTTTTTATGTAAGGTAAATAATTAATTGGAAATGGCATAATAAGACTAAATTGTTTATCACTCCTCTCTCATCTACAAAGTAGACACCATTTAAATTTTAATGAATTTAGACATTTACTTAATATTTTTGTCAAAAATATACATTTTGTATCATTTTCTTTTTAGGAGTCGTCCACTTCGTGGTAATCCAAAATTCCCATGAGACGAACATTTGGATTACACCTTTTTGTTGGACGAATGTAAAAAAAATACAGGAAGATGCCATTTAACCGTCATTTGGATGCCCTCTTTCATCATGGGTTTTTTGGATGTTCATGTAGAGGGCGCATCCTTGAATGACACTTTTGCCCTCACTAGATTTTTTTTTTTTAAATAAAATTTTATATTTTTATCAATTTTTCTCTATATTTTGTGTCTTACAAATAATAATATATATTTTTTTAGAGAATTTGCATTGTATATCAAATTTCCTACTCTACAATTATAACAACTTTTTAAAAATATTGCAAATGTAGCAACTTTTTTTTTTTTGACAGAATCTATCCAACACTATTAATGGAGTCTGTCGGACACTATCGATGGAGTCTATAAATCTGATTTTGCTATATTTGCAAATATTTTCAAAAAATTGCTATTTATGAAATTTTGTTGCCTTATTGTAATATACATGCAAATTTCCCTATTTTTTAGTATATAATTATTATACATTAACAACTATGCACACATAAATTAATTATATTTATATTTTACATATTGTTTTAAATGCATTAAATTCAATAATACTCTGATTATTTCCACTAATTTTTTTAAAATGCATTGATTTTTGTTATAGATTTTAAATATAATTATCCTCACTTTCTATATTTGGCAAACTTTTACTTATTCAACTAATAAATGAATTTTAGTTTTCTTCTAGGTAAACTTATTTTAAAATTTAATATTCACGATATATAGATTTTAATTATACAAATTAATGTGTAAATTAAGTCACGAGGGAATTTAATGCATTTCTATAAATAATACTTATAAAATAAATACAGTTTTCTAAACCCCCATAAAAATATTACTACAAAAGAAACATGGTGATGTAAGAATGCCGGACATCTGAAATCTTAGACATCTGAAATTTCGGGTATCAAAAGATTAAATTATCGTGATTACCACAAAGTAAATGGACCCTTAAAAATTTAGGTATACTAATTGGATATTTTTTTTATTTTTTTATTATTATTATTATTAATGTATAAGAGTACTAATGAAACTTTTGAAAGTGGAGGAGTATTTTATTGTGGCGAAGTGTAATGATTTGTTGCTGGGTGATTAATGAAGGTTTTAGAAATAATATAAATAATTTAGCAAAAAATGAACATTTGTACACAAATGTATGCCTTATCTTCTAAATACGAAACTATAATAATGTTGCATATTTCCAAGTTCTCACTCCCAAACAAAGCAACACGGAAAAAAAAAATATAGGCGAGAAAAAAAGGAGAAAAAATACATTGCATCATAAGCCTCAGTATAGCATCCAAAGAGCTGCAGATTGAATTTACACTTTCTTTCCACCTACACTACAAATTGCTATACAAATGGTGGAGGTTGGGTAGAAAGGGAGAAATGAATATACCAAAACAACTGCCTTTAAACTTCCTTCTTTTGAAGAGATGAAAAAAATAAAAAATGTAGCTGCTCTCCAGTAGAGGATCCAGAGGAGAAGCGAAAGAATTAGAGTTCAGTAAGTTGAATCGAGGCTGAGTTTGAGTTAGTTCATGAATTTCCTGCAATTGGAAGCTTTACGGTGGCAAGGGACTGTGAGTTCATCGGGTTCATCGGGATCGAACAAGTAATCATATCTGTGTTTGGTAGTTGGTACAAACAAGTAATTCATCAAAGCCAACTGCCGAGACAGTTTCGAAAGAAGAAAACAAACAATTACGAGAAATAATTCCAATTTCCAGCATATTGCTTACCGAATGATTTATCAAGCGTGCTATATTCCTTTAACTGCGGCATCAATTACAACTTCCTCACTGATCTTGAAGAGCTGCAAAAATATAATTAATTCAACTTTGGTGATTAAAATACGTGCACACTGCACATAACAAAAAAAACGGCCAGACATAGTAGAAAAGTTTGGAAGGTTGACGGTAGCCAATTGTTTAGTTGGCTTAGGCGAGTGAAAAGGTCGAAGTTCCTAAAAAACTTAGATGAGTGTTTTTAAATTTCAATATATTTGGTTCTAATTCAACAACGCACCTAAATCTTTCACCTCTCTTTTAGAGGACACTACACATGTTGGGATTTTTTGGAGTCATATACTTCCTCCTTTTTGTAACTATGACCTTACTTTCTTATTTGTACATTGGCAACAACTTTTGTAAAGACATATTTTCTCTTTTCATTGATCAATGAAAGTCTTGTTTCTCATAAAAAAAAAAAAATTGGTTCTAAAAAATAAACCAATTTAGATTTCGGCAATGAAAACATGATCAACTTCTAGTACATGGAACACTTCCTACGTAAATAAAAATGATGTGAACAAGTAACTCACAAAGCAAATCAGGAATATATGCTCCTTCCATGCCATTGCACACCACTATTATCTTATCTGGAATAGAAGACATCGCAACTTTGTCCATAGAACTGGTTCAAATAAAGTGTCCGATAAACTCATATCAAATGTATAAAATTCAAGATTAGTAAAAAGGAACTACTAATCCACCATGTCCAACCCACCCCCAACCAAAATATCAATTTGTGATTAAAAAAAAAAAAGAAGTGAAATTTTTTGTAGTGCCCACTTGAGTTTTGATTGATTACTTTCAAGAAGTGGAGGTTCATTGAAGTTAACCTTGCAATCAGGGCAATAATATTCACTGTGCGCCAAATCCTTCAAAAGTGGTCAGATTAACAGTTACACATTCCTGAACTCGGGTAAAAATATGTATGTATGTGAAAGTGGGAGAACAGGGGCACACCATTTGAGGTGCAGAATGCATACCTTAAGTAGCTTGCCAGAAATTTTATCGCACTCAGCATGCACCCATACATTACAACAATCACAGCAAACCTAATTCGACACAAACACTCAAATCAAATCAATAGTAAATAATGTAGATAGCAAACAGATTGGTTTTGAACTAATGACAAATATTCTCACCCAGTTGCCACCATCAGAATCATGCCAGATTTTCTTGCATATGCCACAATATTGCTTCGATTGTCTTAACTGTAAATATGGGAATTAGTAGATAATTTATTTAAGTAAATACCATCAATATCTCACTATTCATTAAGAAAGAAATGAATTTCCCGCATTCCATTATTTCCTCAAGATTGGCAAGGAACTACAAAATGTCTGGAAAATAAACATATCCAAACCTTATAGCAATGTTTGCACAGTTGTGTGGCAGAAATCGGACCCTTCACTTTCTTAAGTGACTTATAAAGCGATAACAAGCCACATCCGTCACAATGTCTAGAGCCTTTGCTGACTACTTTCTGTAAAATAAATTAACTGATACTAAACGAAATCATGCCAATTACACCAGAATGCACCACGAACAGAAAGAAAAGAGTAACTAGTGTTTATAAAATCAGCAATGTACAGAAGATGCATTTGCAATAGCATGCATTGATGCAAACATAAAAGACAGCGCTAAGAAAGAAAAACACACCGAGGTCGATATGTTTCCTGGCACAACCAACAACAAAGCTTAAAAAATAATTGAAAACGAATGTTATCATTGACTAAAGATCTGCATCAGCACTAAACTCCAGAAATATAACTACCATATTCGTAACCTTTTTAGGGAAAATTAACCTTTTCACTGAACTTTTGCATGCCCAACTAACCTCCAAAATTTGTCCAATTGGAGGTTATCTTATTGACTATTTCAATAATCCAACCAAACCCACGAGGATAATAGTAATTCAAATCCAATCAGACCTCGCTAAGTTCATGACACATTTCGGGTAAACAACAAACGAAAAAGTACGAAAGCAATTCTAAGAATCTTACCTTGTGGGAATAATAGTATTCCAGATCCTGGTTTGAAGTCGAAGCATCGGGCAGTCCACTGATATCTGCCTGTCAAAGGGCCATTAACATACTGCCCACGCTGGCATCCCCATAACCATAACCATCTTCGGCCAATAAAGCCTCCTCGATAGCCATCTGGAAATCACTCGGCTTGCTCTTGTGCACCTGTTTCTGTCCTTTGAATCTGATGATCATGATGGCATTCAACGCACCTCTCCAAGAACTCCGAAAAGGGGCAGATCATCCCTTGTCTCACCCATGCATAATCCTGTGAATTATAACAACATATAGACTTGAATAGAATAATTAACAAGCGCGATAAGTAAAATTACTAGTAGGATAAGTAAAGTTCCCAAGCAGGGTATCTTTTCCCACACTTGGCCCAAACTATTGAAACCCAGTTCCCAAGAGAAAAGCAATGCGAAGCCCTAGTTATCTTCTTCGACGAAAAGGAACCAAACACTGGGCAATGTCGAAGGATTTCTCCATCCACCATTCAACTCCGCTTCATACACACGAATAAACCCTAATTCAGCCACAACAAACGATTAAACTCAGAGAATTCAATTCGTTCCAGAATGTTAGTGAGAATAAAAATACTAGCCGTTAATCTCATACGGCATCGTTTTACCTCTTTGTATTTCTTATCAAAACGATGTCGTATGCTTGCGTTTTCTATTGTAACAAACCTCCCACGTGTCTCTTATGTATTGGTTGCTATTTCCCAGCCCGTACCTTTCCTCTGGCTATTTATCCAGCCCTCTGTCGATGAGAAATACATCGAGGATTATACAATTTCTCTATCCTTTTTGTTTTGCCTTCTTCTTCCTTATTTTCAGGCTTCCACTTTTCTTACTTGGTATCAGAGCCACAAGCTTACGCTCTAACCCCACCTTCCGCAAGCAACATGACTGTCTCCTCTCAAATCGACTCCTCTGCTAAAGCCCTTTCGAGTCTCTCTTTGAACTCGTCATTCAGACATCCTCTGAGCACAGTTCTAACTGTGAAGCTTGATGAGAAGAATTATCTATTATGGCGAGGAATGGTGCTAGCCATTCTCAGGGGACAGCGTGTAGATGGATATGTTCTTGGAACAAAGGAGAAACCTCCAATTTATGTTGAAATTGGTGATGAAGGTAAGAAACAGAAAGTCCCAAATCCTGAATATGAGGATTGGGTCACAGTTGACAGAGCTCTTTCAGGGTGGCTCTTTGGTTCCATGGCTCCAACCATTGCAGCTGATGTTGTCAACTTCGAAACCTCCCGTGAGGTTTGGTCAGCACTGGAGCTCATGTTTGGAGCAACCAGCAAAGCTCGAGTGAATCAGCTCCGAGCAAAGCTTCAAAACACGAAGAAGGGATCCATGAAAATGCTGGATTACTTATCTTCGATGAAACAGACTGCAAATCTTCTTCAACTTGCAGGAGCTCCAGTCACCCTCTCGGATCTTATTTCTTATGTTCTTGGCGGGCTCGATGCTGAATACATACCAGTTATCTGCACCATTGAAGGGAGAGAGTTTGTTTTATGGCAGGAATTTCATGCCATTCTTGTCACTTTCAAAGGCACACTAAGCAGATTTCAACCCTCCCCTGCTGCTGGAAATATCACTTTAGAACACTCAGCTAACTATGTGTCTAACAGACAAGGTCATTTTTCTCCCCAACCTCAGTTTGGAGGAAATCAGGGTGGACGTGGCTTCACTCGTGGACAACAGAACAACAACCAAGGTGGTCGATATGCTCGTGGACGAGGACGATCAAATAACAGTGGTCGCGGTCGATCAAATGGTGGAAGAGGAAATTATCAGGGACAAAACTCAAATCAGTTCTCTAATAATTCCTCCAGCCACTCACCTCCATTTTGCCATCTATGTAACAAGGTTGGTCATGATATCACTACTTGCTGGTATCGTTTGGATGAGTCTTATAATAATCCTCACAACCTCACTCGTCCGACCTCAAGCAACAACAACACTACGTTAGTTGCAACTCCTGAGATCGTCTCGGATCCATATTGGCTTGCTGATACTGGAGCAACAACACATGTCACTGCTGACTCCTCAAACCTCACTGATAAGACTCCTTACACAGGTACTGAAACCTTAACTGTTGGTGATGGCACTCAGCTATGTATTAAAAATGTTGGTAAATCTGAAATTTCTACATCTTCTGATAAGCTTTTGCTGAATAATGTGCTTCATGTACCTTCCATTAAGCACAACTTACTCAACATATCTCGTGTTACTGCTGATAACAGTGTCTTTGTTGAATTCCATCCTTTTTTTGTCTTATCAAGGATAGGGTGACAAAGAACGTGCTGCTGCGTGGAACACTTCGAAATGGTCTTTATCATCTTCAACTTCCCCGTGCACCTCCATTTCATGAGCCTCCCTTCAATCCCAAAGTTTCTGCACCTGCTTATTTTAATTCCACTATTGAGTCAAGTCCTATTTCAAATTCCAGCATAAATAAATCTGTGAAATCAAAGGTGCCTAAATCTATATGGCACCAACGATTGGGTCATAGTTCAAATAGAGTAATGTCATTAGTTTTAAGCTCTTGTAATGTCTATTTTTCAAGCAATGAAACTATTCCCTTATGTGAATCATGCCAATTAGGCAAGTCTCACTCTCTTCCCTTTACAACTTCCAAAACCATATCATCCAAACCTCTAGAACTTGTTTCATGTAATCTATGGGGACCCTCTCCTGTTTTATCTACTTCAGGCTATGCTTATTACATTAGTTTTGTTGACCATTTCAGCAGATTCACTCATATTTACCCTTTAAAAACAAAGAGTGATGCTCTCAATGCCTTTCTTCAATACAAAAAGCTTGTTGAAAATCGTTTTGAGACTAAAATAAAAACATTTCAAAGTGACTGGGGTGGGGAATTTCGCCCTTTTTCCCTAGTTCTTCAGCAATTTGACATTGCCTTCAGACACCCTTGCCCTCACACCAGCCAACAAAATGGCTTGGTGGAACGAAAACATAGGCATATAGTTGAAATGGGACTCACTTTTCTTGCTCAAGCTTCCCTTCCTCTCTCCTTTTGGTGGGATGCTTTCCTAAGTTCAGTCTTTGTTATCAACCGTCTTCCCACACCGATTCTAAACAACAAGTCCCCTTATGAAATTATCCACAAAACCATACCTGACTATCACTTTCTTAAGGTCTTTGGTAGTGCTTGCTATCCTTGTCTTCGCCCCTACCAACAACATAAGTTTCATTTCCATAGCACTAGGTGTGTTTTCCTTGGCTACAGTGAGAGCCACAAAGGCTATCGATGCCTCAGTAACACTGGTCGTTTATACATCTCTCGTCATGTTATTTTCAATGAAGATATGTTTCCATTCAAAACCGGGTTTCTTGTTGATTCCTCATCTCCATCTCCTAATATCATTGCCTCTACAATACCTTTTCCTGTCTCTCAATACCCATCCCACAGGCCTTTTCCAAGTGTTCCACCAACAGCCTCCACGAGCTCTACTGCTACCTTGGAATGTAACAATTCTGATCCCACAAATGCTGCTGATAATGTGAATTCCCCTGGTTTTGATCCTGCTTCCATCAGTGTTGAAAACACCTCTGAGAACCTGCCTACTGTTGTGCCCGAGTTACCTCTACATCCTATGGTTACTCGCTCTCGAGCAGGCATTTACAAACCAAAAACCTAGGCGTATGTTGCAACATCTACGTCTGAGGTTCAGGAACCACGTAATGCCAAGGAAGCAGCCTTATCTCCTCTATGGAACCAGGCTATGAGTGAAGAACTATCTGCTCTTAGCAAGAATAGGACTTGGTCCTTGGTTCCAAGAACTCCCTCTATGAACCTTGTTGGTTGTAAATGGGTTTTTAGAGTCAAAACTCGTGCTGATGGTACTTTTGACAGGTGCAAGGCTCGGTTGGTTGCTAAAGGGTTTCATCAACAACCTGGTATAGACTTCCATGAAACATTCAGCCCTGTTGTCAAGGCCCCTACAATCAGGATTGTCCTCACGCTGGCTGTTAGGGGTGTACACCAACCCGACAACCCGAGAAACCCGAACCAACCCAACCCAAAATACAAGGGTTGGGTTGGGTTG
>JBBMEF010012030.1:0-21455 GCA_037832685.1 Sicyos baderoa | reverse complement strand
AGGTGATTTAGCACAATTTATTTGTTCATATATTTTGAAGGTGACATTTGATTTGGAATTCATGTTGTTACCCTTTTTCTCATTCCATGTAACTTACTGACGGCCCTAGAAGACTTATGGTAAATGTTAACTTTGTACAATTTTCTTACTTAGGTATCGTGCTCCTCTTATAAATTTTCAGGGAAGCATTGTTAGACCCTTATCTTTCTAGATATTCAGTTATCATTGTTGATGAAGCTCATGAGAGAACTGTTAATACAGATGTATTGCTAGGATTTTTGAAAGAAGTGCAGAAAACAAGATGTAGAACTTTAAAGGACTCTATTAACACTCAAAACATGAGTGCTAATAGCATAGTGTTAGAAAATGGAAGTAATGGTAAATATGTCAATTCCCTCGGTCAATATCAAGGAAGGAAGCTACCTCCACTGAAGTTAATTATTATGTCTGCCAGCTTAGATGCACGCCTTTTCTCTGAGTACTTTGGTGATGCTAAGGCTTTTCGTGTCCAAGGGCGTCAATATCCAGTAGCAATATTCTATACTCGTAAGCATGTATCAGATTATTCAACAAGCGTTCTTATTACTATATTTCAGGTAGTTATTAAATTTTCAACTCGAACTCCCTATTTATGATTTCTTTTACTGAGATTTTATTTATTAATATTGTTATTTTTTATGTAAACCAAGCTTTCATAAATTCAAAGGAAAGAATACAAGCTTTCAAAAGGAGCCCAACTAATATTAAATTGCTTTATGTTAGGCCTCTAATTAATGAAAAGCCTCCACTATTGATTACTTAATCAAAAAATATGAGGAGGCTTGGGAAAGGAGTAAACTAAGATGGAGGATTTGAAACAAAGAAAAATTGGGGAGGTGGATCATGGATGAAAATAAAAGAAAAGGAAGTCAATGTAGTTGGAAAATCAAAGGCAGAAGTCGTAGAAGCGCCAAAATCATATTAAGATCTTAGAAAAAACCAAAATCAGAGCCGGGTTTTGGAAGAAAAGGGCTGAAATCACATTAGAGCCAAAGGAGATTACAAGTAGAAGGCCAAAAGTGGTCAGACATGGATCTAGTAACGACTAAGAATGAGGACTCACAAAGAAAAAGATTCAAACGCATGGATTCAAAATGAATAAATATCGGTAAGAATAAGTTGCTAGAGATGGATGGTGCCACCGACGATGGATGAAGATGAAGAGTTGGCAAAGACGTTGATGCAAGCAATGGTGGAAGAAGAAACAAAGTCAGAAAAGAGCACTAGATTGGTACCACATCGTCGCCGCTATAGGGAGGGTTGTCGATGGAGTAATCTTCGCTGGAAAAAGATGGCGGCTGATCGACGTTGGGAAGAAAAAGAAGAAAGTAGACGAGAAAACTTTTGTGAGTTAATCGCATGAAGGAGAAAAGTCTAAAATATTTCGTAAAAAAACAAATTCTATTTTTCTTTTCATGTGGTCTTTTTTTGTGGCCGTCAAAAGAAAACAAAAAAAAGGAAAAAAATGAGGAAAATTATGTGGCTAGGGTTTCTTTTTGCACAAATGGTAGTGGACTGAGACTTAGGTTTAAATTGTTTTAGGCCCTATTAGTACTATAAGTGCATGTTTGAGTTGATAGAATTGTGGGCTGGTTTTGTAGACTCGAATTTTAGGACATTGGGTCCTTATGTATTAGAATCATAAGTCACCATTGTCGTTGTTCGTTAGTTGTCGCTGCTCCGGCTGCCACCACTGCTAAAAATATTGTTTTTATTTTGTGTGCATACCTTGAGGACAAAGTGTTTTTTTATGGCCGATATTGATAGGTTTTGGGCCTTAGAGGAATTATGAATGCTATAGGGTCATTTGAGTAGTTAGTCGGGGAGTTAGTTTTATTTTTATTAGAAACAAAATCTTTATCGATAAATGAAATAATTACAAGTCCTATCACGAGAAGCTTTGCCACCAAGAGATTAAGGTAGATAATTCATAGTTACATAAGGGTGGGATATAATGACCCTAGTTCATAGCATTATAAATGATAGATTCTAGAAGGGAATTGAAATCCTTGTTGATGTACGCTTCTTTATACAATGGTTATAAATAGGAAGAGATAAGTAGTGAATTGTTATCTTTGAATTGAGTGAAGTTACTAGGGCTTGAGAGAGGTTGTCAAGTGTAAGGGTAGTTTCAAGTTCTTATTAAAACTTGGGCTTATCTTGTATTTCCTTTATTTTTTGATATTAATAGAGATGAAGAATGATATTGTGCTAGAGTTAGTACTAAGTGTGTGCAACAAACAAGAAGAAAACTGGATAGTGTTATGAAATGGGATCGAGGAAGTGAAACAAATATGGGAAAGGATGCTAAAATGATATGAGGATTTCAAGCAGTAAAAGTTGGGAGTGAACTGATATGTTTTGGGCCTTAGTGTTATTAAGGAATAATATAGGGGTAGATTAGCAATTACTTGGGGAGTAAGTTAGAGTTTTATTATAAATAGGGAGGGTTGGGTAGTGTTTAGGCATCCAATTGTTAAATGAGTTATTGAGTGGTTTATTGTAGGGCTCGAGAGATTCTCTTGAGAGGGAGGTTCCAAGACCTATCAAAACTTGGTTATCTTTATTTTATTTATATAATCTTTTACTTTTGATATAATCTAGATCCTAGATCATATCAATTGGTATCAGAGCAGTTCGATTCTTGGTAGATGGATCGAGAAATTCTTCTTTTGATTCAAAAAGAGTTGCAAGGTATGAGGGCAGACTTTAAGGAGGGTCTCAATGACCTAAGAAGATGTTTTAGAGAGGAATTTAGAGAGTTAAAAACAATGACGGCTAGGGTTTTGACATCTCCGTCGCCTCCGCCATTACCAACCCCGCCACCACCACCACCACCTTCGCCGCTGCAACCGACGCTACCGTCGTCGCCGCTGCTGCTGCCCCCACCTCCGCCGCCGCCATCTCCAACCCCACCGACGGTGTCGCCACCGCCACCAACACCGCCACCACCAACACACCACCGCCGCCGCTTCTGCCACCGATGCACCACCCCCGCTGCTGCCGCCGCCGCCGCCGCCGCAACCGCCAAAAAAAAAAAAACTTTTTTGTTTTCTTTTTGTATACAAACCTTGAGGACAAAGTGCTTTAAAGGAGCGAGTATTGATATGTTTTGGGTCTTAGTGTTATTAATGAATAATATAGAGCTAGATTAGCAATTACTTGGGGAGTAAGTTAGGGTTTTATTATAAATAGGGAGGGTTGGGTAGTGTTTAGACATCCAATTGTTAAATGAGTTATTGAGTGATTTATTGTAGGGCTCGAGAGATTCTCTTGAGAGGGAGGTTCCAAGACCTATCAAAACTTGGTTATCTTTATTTTATTTATATAATCTTTTACTCTTGATATAATCTAGATCCTGTATCATATCAAGATGGTATCAGAGCCAGGCATCGGGCTGGTGTGCCAGGTCCATTGGGACGCTGGAGTCTGGACCTCTAAGGGGGTGGAAACCCATAAGGGAATCCCACATCGGGTGGGAAGGGGAACAAATCACTCCTTAAAAGGATGTGGACACCTTCCCCTAGCAAGACGCGTCTTCCCTCCATTGGGGGGAGAAACAAACCCATGAGGCCAATGGGCCAAAGCAAACAATATCTTGGCTAGCGATGGGTCGGGCTGTTACAATACCTACTAGTAACAATGGATGAAGCATCATAGAGTCACTAAAAGGGGGTTCTAATAAGTGGTTGGCAGTCAACTACATTGGTTCATTGTTGGTGATTGTTTGACTGTATTCTGGGAGGGTTCTACATGTTTTATGGTTTTTAGTAATGTTGTAGGGCATTGGCATATAGTTGCCGACACATCAATAAGAGAAGGCGTTTTAACAAGGGCTAATCACAACTTGTTGTGGTGTATTAAGGAAGAAATCTCTTAGGATTTGATGGTTTTCATCTCTTTTTTTACACATTTACCTTAAGATTTGGTTATAGGACAAATGATTTTGGTAGTACAAAAGAATGGATGACAAATGGTGTGAGGTATTGGTAAGAGGAAAATGCACTTAGCTATAATAATAATTGGACATATGGTATGAGGACTACATAATTAACCAAATTAAGGGAGGCGTGGAAGATAGAGAAATTCAGGAAAGGGGGAAAAGAGGGATAACTTTGGAGACATAAGAATATAGGAGGTGGAGAACATAATGATCTATAGTAATATATTATTTACACTTGACTGATACAAAGAGCCTACCAAAACCGTGTAAAGATTAATACTATAGAAACTAATCCTCATTAATGATATTTTCCTTTCCTGCTCCATATCGAAAATTTCATTTTAAGGATTTATTGTGCGTGTTCTCGAATTGCTTGTTATGAAAAATAAAATGATCCATGATTAGCTAACTTTCTTGACTAGAAACCCATTTTCCATGAATTAAAGTTGCAAAAGTTACGATTAGAAAGCTTTTGGATATTTAAAATCATTTAATCCATGTACAAGATTAAGGTACCAGCTTGAGAATTTGGCATAACAGTGTTAGATGTGAATAAATATAGTTTGGTCCAACTCGTAATCTTTGATAAATTTTAAAAAAAGTTAAATGCACACACCTGTTAACAGATTATGAAGTCTATCTGACTTTACAAGGAGTTGAACCTTTCACCCTATTACAATAAATTAACTGTTGTAATGTTTTTTCAGCCTGCTTCAAGTTGGCAAGCTGCAATCCAAATACTGCAAACCAAAATATACATGCCTATGGGGTTATACTCATTGTAAGTAATTTTGTTCTTTTCTGAAAGTTAAGGAACAAAAATGGAACAAATCACATAGTACAGGAACCAAGATGGTATTTTAACCAGATAAATTTTAGTATGATTTGCCATTGAATTGCTTCTTTTTTGTCGTCGTGAATGCATTTGATTTTGTTTACATCTTTGTAGGTTGCATTAAGTACTTTACTGCTGATCTTTTATAACTGTTCTGATCAAGTTCTTACTACACGGGAAAGAAGGCTGGCTAAAAGAAGGGAAGCTGCTGCAAAACATGTTCGAGAAACAGCACAAGCTCGTGAAAGGTGGAAATCTGCAAAAGATGTTGCCAAGAAGCATGCATCAGGTTTGCAAAAACAATTGTCACGAACATTTTCTCGCAAAAAATCATCGAAACAGCCAGATCAGTTGAAAGGTTTGGGTCAAGTACCACCTGTGAATCCAAGCAGTTCAGGTGCAACCGAGCATGCTACATCAAAAGGAAAGAAAAAAGAGAATAACCTTACAAAAATGTTAGAGTCCATTGAGAGTAATCCAAATAGCGATGAAGGCTTTAACTTGCAGATTGGTGATAAAAATATCAAAAAGCACGCACCAAAGGGAAAACATTCACAAACTCACAGTCAAATTTTTAAGTATGCTTACGGTCAGCTAGAAAAAGAGAAAGCAATGCAACAGGAAAACAGTAACTTGACTTTCTCAGGAGTGATTTCGATGGCCACTGAAACTGAAATTAAGACTAGGCCTACGATTGAAGTAGATTTTAAAGATCTTACTCTAACATTGAAGGGGAAACACAAGCATATAATGAGGTGTGTCACAGGGAAGCTTAAGCCAGGTCGGGTTGCAGCAGTCATGGGTCCATCAGGGGCAGGGAAGACAACTTTTCTTTCGGCTTTGGCAGGGAAGATAACGGGATGCACTATGACTGGTTCAATTCTTATAAATGGAAAACCCGAGTCCATCCATTCATACAAAAAAATTATTGGTTTTGTTCCACAAGATGATATAGTGCATGGAGACTTGACGGTTGAGGAGAATCTCCGATTTAGTGCTAGGTGCAGGTATGTGAATTTTCTTTATTCATAACTTAACCATTATTTTCCTAATTATCAATTTATTTTATAGGAAACAATACTTTCATTGATAAAATGAATATTAGTACAATCTTTTTAAAACATCACAAAAAAATCTGCCTCTATTTGATTAGTTATTAGTGTTTTGCTTAAATAGGGGTGTTGAGTTATGAGAAACATATGCATTTTGGTATTGTTGTCTTGGTCAAGACATTGGGAGAGGCTAGCCCTCTCGAATGGCTACAATATTATAATATTTATCTCTATTATCTTAATATAGTGTGTTTCGTTGTTTATTTTTTTGGTGTTAGTTCTATTGTGCTTGTTAAGGCTATTGGCGTCTTAACAAGTTGCATTTTGGTATTGTTGTCTTGGTCAAGACATTGGGAGAGGCTAGCCCTCTCGAATGGCTACAATATATTATAATAATTATCTCTATTATCTTAATATAGTGTGTTTCGTTGTTTATTTTTTTGGTGTTAGTTCTATTGTGCTTGTTAAGGCTATTAGCGTCTTAACAAGTTGGTATCAGAGCAAGTTTAACACAATCCAACACATATTTGTATTAGTTTTATCACCATTTGAAACTAAAACTAATTTCCTCTGTTGCTTGTGGTTGGTTGCAGGCTCTGAGTCTGTGTAATTTAACTGTAAAATTCTGATTCGTTCAAAATTCCTAATAAAATCATGATGTCTTTAGTATATTTGAATATTTGTAGCTCAACTTGGTATATACCCATTGTTGATGATTGAATCAGAGAATATCGTGATAATTCTCAATCGCTGTTGTCTTTCACCCTCGACAAACGTTTAAATTTACACCAGTGGCTTGGGTCTTTTAAGGCAATTTTTTTTAATACATAAGTTAAATATTTGATTTTCCACATGGATGGATTCTTTGACTGTAGGCTGTCGGCTGACATGGCAAGACCTGATAAAGTTCTTGTGGTAGAAAGAGTCATCGAGTCCTTGGGACTACAAGCAGTGAGAGATTCGCTTGTTGGAACTGTGGAGAAAAGAGGAATCTCTGGAGGTCAAAGGAAACGAGTTAATGTTGGGCTTGAAATGGTCATGGAACCTTCCTTATTAATCCTGGATGAACCTACCACTGGTCTAGACAGTGCCTCTTCTCAGTTACTTCTTCGATCACTTCGCCGGGAGTCCCTTGAAGGTGTGAACATCTGCATGGTACTTCACCAACCTAGGTATGTAAAGCCAGCCCTTCACCAATCCCATGTGGAACTTTAAAATGCCATTCATCAGGATACTTGATCAATACAAATATATATGAGCATAATTATTATTTGGACCATCAGTACCTTTAATCTGGACTTTTAAGATTTTCTTTTGGCATAACAATCTTGAAATCATAGATAACTACCCTCCATTCTGATCTCTCGCTTATTTTTTTTTGCCATGAGGAAACCTTCCTCCCCCTCCCCCTCCCCCTCCCCCTCTCCCTCTCTAACTCTTCTGAATTCAATACTACTTTTACTTTGCCTGATTTGGTCCTACAATCATAAATAAACTCATTTTCATTTTTGTGGAGTCAGTTATTCGTTGTTTAAGATGTTCGACGATATTATACTTCTCGCCAAGGGTGGGCTTACTGCATATCATGGATCTGTAAAGAAAGTTGAGGAGTACTTCGCTGGTATAGGGATCATAGTGCCAGATCGTGTGAATCCTCCAGATCATTTCATTGACGTTCTCGAAGGTCTGGTGACGCTACAAGGTGTGACTCGTGAACAACTTCCTGTCCGGTGGATGCTTCATAATGGCTATACAGTACCTCCGGACTTGCTGAAATTATGTGACTTCGATACATCTGCAAGTAGCTCAACACAAAATCCTGGTGATGGATCTGGAGAACAATCTCAGGCTGGAGGTTTATGGCAGGACATGAAGCACAGCGTTGAGATGCAGATGGATCGTATGCAGCCGGACTTCTTAAGTTCTAAGGACCTATCTAATCGAAGAACTCCTGGTATAGCTTGGCAGTATAGGTATTTTGTGGGAAGGTAAGGAGTATTGAAATGATTATATCGTTCTACTAGTGCATTAGTAAGCAAGTTCAATTTGATTATAAGCCTTCAGTGATAGAATTTTAACACCTTTAAAGGAGTCCGACCGAAAGTGTTTCTTAATACATTCTACACTAATATACATACATACATGCTTTTTTAATAGAGATAAAAACTCATTAAGAATTATAAGAAACTGCAATGCAATATGATTTGCCAAAAAAAAAAAAAAACTGTGATGCAGTATGAGAATAGGATATTCTTTAAGATAACAATTGAATACCTACATACAATTTTGAAAATTTTAGATAGGGCTTCTATTGGTTGATATAATAAATTTATCTTTGTATGATAAAACATAAATAAATATGATGGTGTAGCACACATTTCAATTTTATGTTAGTAACTTTGTTGTTCGTTTGTAACTGTAGGTATTCTATGTTCGTATTTGTGTGTGTGTGTGTTTTTTTTATTTATTTGTTTTTTTATTTAACAATAATAATTGCTCTGTACACGGTTTTTCTTGCTTTGCTAGAGTGAGCAAGCAGCGACTCCGAGAAGCTAGAATACAGTTAGCTGATTACTTGATGTTATTACTTGCTGGAGCCTGCTTAGGAACTCTTGCTAAAGTGGACGATGAAACCTTTGGTTCCCTTGGCTATACTTTCACCGTCATTGCTATTTGTGAGTTCTTCCCAGCCGTGAAATAAATAGCTTGTATAATTTCTTTAAATTTACTGTTTCTCTTGATTACAGCCCCAATCCAAATGGTGTCTTGCATTAATCAGTCCTCTAGGTTTTTTTAGTTTTCTTAAAATTTATTATTATATTATTGTTGATTTTTTTCTATTAAATATCATGTCGATTTTGGAGGAATAGATAGAATCGTTACAATGTTCCTACATAAATAGGAAAAACCACATTCTCTAAATAAGGCAAATGTACACTGTAAGGAAATTACATCATAAGGAATAAATATACAATGGATGAATACTCAAGGAAAAGTATAAACTTTTCCATGAAACAATTGAGATTTGAGACACGGCGTAGTCTATGCTTGATTACTGTTGATTAGAAGTTCATCCCATTATATGTCATTGTCATATGCTCTTTGCTTATTTGCGACTCGACTCATTTTGCAGCCCTCCTATGCAAGATTTCAGCGCTGAGATCATTTTCCCTGGACAAATTACAGTACTGGAGAGAGAGTGCATCGGGGATTAGTAGTCTGGCACATTTTCTCGCAAAAGACACACTTGACTTTTTCAATACAATCATCAAGCCACTGGTTTATCTGTCTATGTTTTATTTTTTCAACAATCCGAGATCGACTTTTACAGATAACTATATTGTTTTAGTTTGTCTTGTGTACTGTGTGACTGGAATGGCTTATGCACTTGCCATCTACCTTCAACCTGCTCCTGCCCAATTGGTACATACTCAAAACTTACAATGCCAACTCATGACATGCATAAAGTGTTCATTACTTGGTCTAAATGATATAATTTATCCTCCTTAACTATATCTTACTCTTCCTCCTCTTGCAGTGGTCGGTGCTTCTTCCTGTAGTTTTGACCCTCATTGCAAACCAAGATAAAGATACTCCAGCTGTAAAATATTTAGGAAAGTTCTGCTACCCTAAGTGGGCACTCGAAGCCTTTGTCATCGCTAATGCAGAAAGGTAATTCGTAGTCTCTTTCTCTCGTTCTATCGTCTTCGAATCTATTTAACACGTTTGTTAGAATGCAGTCTATTTAAGTATATTTCACCTTTGCATTCGAGATGTATGCGCAGTTTCTATTGTTATTGTGAGTCTGTGACTTGATCAAATATACAATATCCATGTTCAAATTGCTAGGCTGTAAACAATTATTCTTGAAAATTGGTAATACAAATTTTCAACTTAAGGAATTGATAGTTTCAATCTCAAGGCATATAGATTGATATAGCTATTGACAAAAGCAACTTTTGCATATTTAACATTTGGTTCAGGAATCAGAGAATAACTTAATGAGATTTTTTTTTCACGGGATATACGGGCACCTTGACTATTTTCACGGGATATACTGCTTGAAAGTTGTAGATAGGTGACCATCATAGATTGAACCCATCATCTCTTAGTTCTCCAAGATCCTCTTGATCACTAGTTCACTTTATGGTATTTTTTTTTTCTTTTGAGTACAAATTGGGGGAAGAGGGACCAACAAACCCTACATAGAGGGCTCAACTGCTTTCAAATAATATGAGAGCCAAATACCGATTTACGGGTTCTAGCTCGTGACCGTGGAGTTGAAATGGATTAACACCAAATAAGATAACCAACTACGCTACCGACCCTCGGTCACTCTATGATAATTTTAACTTAATGTTAATAAATCTCTATCTATAAGTGGTCAGGCCAGCTTACATGTGCATTGACTATATTCTTACGGAACAATCATCCTTAAATATTTGGATGTTAAGGAAATCCATAAAAAATTAATCGCTAGATAGGTGACTCTATTATAGATTGAATTCACAACCTTTTGGATGAATGTTGTCGTGACAGGTATTCTGGTGTATGGTTGATAACTCGGTGTACTTCACTGATGGAAAGCGGGTATGATCTCCATGACTGGGAGCTTTGTTTATTGATGCTCGTTTTGTTTGGCATACTCAGCCGTGTAACTGCTTTCTTTCTCATGTTAGCCTCCAGAAAGAAATGAGTTTAGTTACTTTCCTTTCGTTTCTTGAATCTCTCTTAGCAGTAGGAACTGAAGGCCACAAATTTCAGTAGATTTGTACAGATTACATTTATAGGCCATTGAAATATCAAAATCATTATCATCAGAAATTCAATGATAGTATTTACATTTGGAGTGGAACGAGATTTGAACCTCTAATTTATCGGTCGAGAAAGTATGTCAATTACAACTAAACTAAGTTCGCTTTGATGTCAGCTACATGTATTAACTAGTTAGTTAAACCTCTTCACATTTATGCTAGTTGAGCAATGTACATGTTTTAACTAGTTAAACCTCTTCACATTTATGGAATTACCACTCATTTAGGTGGTCTTAGGTTACACAAATTATGTATGAGATATAGAAGTTTTATAATGAAAAGTTGACATTCCTTTGAAAATTCATAGCTTACTTACAATTTATGTTAAATTACAATTTTGTAAAGTTTAATTTAGTTCTATCATTTTTAAAAGTTGATAAAACCTAATAAATAATTATTATTCTTGGTAAACACCACTGACTTAAGTACATGACAGTTAGACATTTGTGTAAATAATATGATTTGTGTGCTTCATTGACAATATAAAACAGTTTGTTGATTGGATTAAAAAGATGAAAATTACCCGATTTAATATATCTTAAAAACTGGATAACTCAATTTTTATACGATCCACATAATTACAAAAAAAAAAAAGAGAAGATTATCTCATATTTACTAACGGTCGCATACTTATCTAATATTAAGGGTTGATTTCGAACTTGTGACGTATCGAAAAATATGTGTCAATTATTATTAGACTAAACTTACTTTGACATTGTCACATACTAAATTCATGAATGATTAATAACTCTTACTTATTAGCTTTTGTGTAAATATAAAGACTAAATCATAACTCTTACCGTTATATAAATTAAATTATAATTATCTCCCTTAAAATTATAATTTAATTTAAAATTAATTTACTATAAACACAGCAAATTTATTTTAAAAGCCTCATATCAGGTGAGGAAAAAATAGGAGTGTTTTGGTATTGAGAAATCAAATATTAAAGATGAGATATAATTAAATATACCTTTTAAGTACTATCATTTTTTATAGAGTTTAACAAAACCAACAGTTTGACAATACATCACATGATCAAGAGGTCATGAATTCGATTACTCTACCCGATTGAGGTAGAACTAAAAAAAAAATCTTTATAGTGGTTATTTTATTATTATTATTAGTACATGTCATTTTTATATCCAAATGCATCTACCTTAATCCTTATACTTGATGAGTAAAAAAGAAAACGGAATAGAAATGACGTTATCAGGTTAAGGCTCAAGCATCCGAACGCCGTGAAAACAGAAAACGGAAAACATAACGGGATTGAGTGAAACAGTAAACCCGTTAAGAAAAGTCACGCGTATTAGCACCGGAATTCAAAAGCAAATATAAATTGAGAGAAGAAAAGCGTTTGAATTCCGGCGAGCAAAAACGCCATATAAATTGAGAGAAGAAAAGCTTTTTTTGGCGGTTTAAAAATTACCACAATTTCCTTCCATTTCCAGGTTTTCTCTTCGCTTCGAGCTCAGCTCAGCTCAGCTCGGATCTTCAGTTTCCTCGCCGGTAAATAATCTCTCCATTTCCTCTTCCGATTTCGAATTTGTTGCTTTATTTGTTGCTATCTGATCTGTTATAGTTCTCAGTTTAGTGGATTCGATTGGCGAGTATTCGTAGTAGTCAATCTTAATTTGTTGTGTGTTTTTGGCTTCAACATGATGAAGGAAAGTGAAGATTGAACTTTGTTCGTTTCTGTGTTGCGTTACATTGTCTCTGCTGATTTGCTTCCTGCATTTTGTTATCCCTACCTTACAACTCCAATTTTGAAGTTCTGTTCTGTTTGAACTGTATCTTTTATTTTTGGAAATCGAGAAATTGGAGCTTCCCTCCACCATACCGAGCTATCTTTTTTTGGAATGGAGACAAATTAATGTGACGGTTGAGTAAATCTGTACTTTTTTGCTGATTTACTTTTTTTTTTTTCTTTTTTGGGTATTGCATAACTATCTGAAGGTTATGTAATTAATGGAGAAATTTTAGGATATGAATATCCTTAATATTTAGGAGATGGGTCATGGGTATTGGCTATAAAAGGCTAGGGGGGTTGTATTTGATTTAGTTGATGTTAATGACTTCATTGGATTGAGTATAACAAGTTAAAATTTCTTTTAAACTCAGTTGTGGAATACGATATGTTGAATATTGTGTATTGATATGTTTCGTACTGTAATTCTAAAAGAAAGGGCATTTAAGTAGAGTAAGTTCAGTTGCTATTTGGCGTGACTGGTTGCAGTGTAAACTGTAGTTTATTTATTTCATTCACTATCAGTTCTAGCAAATGACTGCCCATGCAAGCTTAGTTCAACGGATGAAAGTTGAAACACCTATCACCTTTAAAGGTGGATAATTTGACAGGAAGTAGAAGAAGACTTCAAAAAAGTGTCTATGCTAGTTCACACCATTAATATGTTGATTGATATGACTTTTCTTGCTGTGTTAGAGCTACTAATCACTGTCCGGACATGTAGGATTGAGCTTAAAAGTAAGGCAAATTATGGATCAAGAAGTGCATTTCTGCCCAAAGTTCTCAAATATGAAATCCCATTGGGTGAGAAGTTTTTTTTTTTCCCTCTAATTCATTTTTAATTATCAGGAATTCTTTTTTTAATTATCAGGAATTCTCTTTTACATTTAAATGTTATGCACTGTACACCTATAATTCATAGGTTATATTGCTTGCTTCATCCTTCCAATGTTGATATGCTCGAATGATTTTCCATGATTTGAGTCTAAATTATTGGAGACGTAGAGTTTTTGTATATAGAGGGTGTGAAATAGTATGGACATCCATCTCAAAACCAATTGGTGATGAAAGGAGTAGTCCACCTACCTTATAAACACTAAGAGATATCCTCACCTTATCAATGTGAGATTCTCAACCAACGACAATTATAATAATGCATGGATCTAGTGTAACAACATTTTTATATTGTGGAAACACATTTTTTTTCTAAGAAGAGAGGTGGCTAGGGGATACCGTGTGTAGCATTTCCTCACCTTCATCATTTGTTTTGATGAAGTATCATTTGGTGGCCATTGGGTTTTATCTTTTGGGATCTCCTCCCCTCTCCTCACTTGGGTTTTAAAAGCCTCTTGTCTGATAGGGAGACGTCAGATGTTATATATCTTCTTTCTTTTGTTGGGGGAGTTTTGGGGTATGCCGAGGAAGGATGTTCATTCTTGGTTCCCTTGTTCATCTGAAGGGTTTTCTGCTGATCCTTTTTGTTGCGTATTGTTAATCCTTCAAATTGTCCTTATGTGGGAGTTATATGGAAGGTTTTATATGGAAGGTTGAACACTTAGGATTGAGGCCTTGTTCTTTGTAAAAGGGATGCGGAGGATCTGGATAACGTCCTTTAGTGGTGCTAGATGGCTTCGTTGGTCTATGTTGAATTGTGTTAAATCACCAATGGTGGGGGTTGAGGTAAATTTAATTATATCAACCAACACTCCCCCTCACTTGTGGGATTTGAAATTTGAGAAATGCCCAACAAGTGGAATTTAATTTTAATTGGGGAGGAAACGACTTGGTAGGGATTCGAACTCAGGACCTCCTGCTGTGATACCATGTTGAATTGTGTTAAATCACCAATCAACCCAAAAGCTTAAGCTGGTGGGTTGGGGTAAATTTAAATATTTAATTATATCAACCAACAGTCTAGAATATGCTCCTTGAGGAGTCTATCTTTGTCCTTTCTATGGTCAGGCAGAGAGGTTGCAAGGATTTGACTGTAGAGTGCTTTCTCATCCTCCCTTTCGAGTGGAAGACTATGTTGTGGGGGGCTTTAGGGAAAGAGAAACAATAAAATATTTCGAGGGTTTGAGAGATCTCCAGAAGATGTGTGGTCCATCAGTAGATCTATGTTTCTCTCTGACTTTGGTATTTGTAATTATTTGTTAGGGCAAGTTGTTTTGGATTGGAGACCATTCATGTAAGCTCCTTCCTTTTTTGTGTCTGTCTTTTAGAATGTCTGTATTCTTTCATTTTTGTCCCAATGAAAGCTCAGATTCTTATCTAAAAAATCTGAACTCTCTATCTTACATTTTTTTTAATCTCGGGCCTTTTAAAAAAAAAAAAAAATCAATTTCTAATGGGTAGTTTGTGTAATAGGATATGCTTCTTTGCATAATCATAATTTTAAATCTTGTTTTTCTAGACATGATCTTTCTGACTTCCAACAATTTTCTGTTCACTTTATAGGTAAAAGTGGAGGGATCTTTTATTTCTCGACCAATAAATGAAGCAAATGAAGTTGAACATTTACTTGTGGAGCCAAAAAGCGAAAATGTCTTAGGAAATTGCTTGAGAGTTCAAGATTTCTCTTGTGACTATGGCTATGAGATACAAATAAACGGCGGTGAATTCTTATGATCCATTCCTTATGCTTTTATTGGTGACTGTGACTGCTAATTTAAACTCTATTCCTTGGGCTCCCTCCATCTATGTTCTTCGGCTTTAGCTTTTTTTGGCTAACTGTTGTTTTATCCCATTTTTCTCAATAAGGTCAATATATAAAAAGGGTCTAAACGGGTCTGAGGTGAATATGTTTTAGAAACCATTCCTTATATGTGACAAATCCAGAAAAGTGGCACTGTCTATGACTGACTATGAAGTTCAACACATAAATTGCTTAGACATTTCAATTTTCTTTTTCAATATTTTTTCATACATCTGTAAGTTAATTAATCCTGGCCAATTTCTTTCATGATCTATAAGGTGGATTGGATTCTAATAGCAAGCAGGGAGGCGAACATGAGCTAAAATTTGGAGTATGCTTCTATCTTTAATGACATTTTCACGCCATGTCATATTTTCCTTCTTTTTAATGGATCCTTTTGGTTTCGTATATAGCAAGGAAAATGAAAAAAAAAAAACTTGAAAGTGCCATAATTCACATTCAGATTTAGCTTTGTGATTTCTTAATTGATTGAAGTGAAATGGAATTTCATAGGATCTTGATCAACTGCTGGATGATGCCAATGACGTAGGGGAATTCCATGCAACAAACAATCTGCCAAATACATGTGAAGTTTATCTTCTCATTATATTTGTTAGTCATGTGTTATATGTTAACAAATTTATATGTAGTCAATAATCTCAAGCCTCTGTTTCCCCTCTCTTTCTTTATCCCTGTTTTTCTTTGTCTTTAATCATATATTCTTAAAGCACAGATGCAGAAGTTGCTGGAAATTCTTTCAGACAGAATAGGGGATTACAAATGGAAAACTTAAGTTCAGAGAGCAAGTCTCAGGGATCAAGCAGGAGTGATACTGATGCTTTTGGAATATCAGAATTGTCACCAACAATGGTAATGGAGGCCGGATTCAATAATATACCAGTCGAGAGGGGTTTTACTCATGAGTTGTGTGCTGGTCTGAGGACCAAAGGTAGGCGTGTAACGCCACTTGAAGGCAGCATCTGCAATACAGTACTTGATAATAGAAATATCCATAAATTTAATACTTACGAAAGCTATATAGAAAATGGCGATTTATCTGATGAAAATGTGAAGGGGGTTATTGCGGCAAACAAACTTGCCAGTTGTTCAAGGGAGAGGAGATTGCGTAAGCCTACTCGAAGATTCATTGAAGAATTTGCAGATTCAAAGTCTGAAAGTAACCAAGGAAAGAAAAAGCCTCCTACAAAAGATAAATACATGAAAAGGACGTTGATTGAGGAATCTAATCATATTAGACATAAGGTACAAATGTTGACGTCTAGAAGTGAATCACATTGTGGTACTTCTGTGTCAGTGCAGTCTCGATCTCAAAGAAGACTTCCAAAGAAGCATGTACAAGTTTCGGTACGAGAGTTCTCTCTTGATATCTGTTCATCCTGCCAATATAATTATCATTGAGATTTTTTTGTGTATTTGCCTTTATATTTTATAATGATTTTCGGTAAATCATATAATCACACAGTGGCATAGTTTTATTTGATGTTTTATTGTATCGATAGGATGTATATTTTCAACCATCAATGAAAATTTTGTGTTTCCTATCAAAAAAAAAATATTTTATATGATTTTTAATGGTATTTGCCTCTAATATGATTTCTAATGTTTCACTTGATGCAAAGTATTTTTAGAGTTAAAGATGAACCACTTTGATGAAGTCATTGCATGATGCTATATTTTTGTGAAAACGTGAAATCTTGTCCATCTTACACACACGGTTGAGGGGTTTGTAATTGTGTAAATGAAAATTGTCGTTTTTTCCTGCAGTAGCTTCCATTCATCTCCGTGTATTTCACCATTCCTATCATCATAGTTCTATATCGGACGACAATATTCATCACTGGCATTAGAGTATAGAATTTTGATTTCGAAATACTGGAATTTGTGTAAATGAAAATTGTTGTTTTTTCTGATTCTTTTGTTTATATCAACTAATTCCTGCTAGAATTGTAAGTTCTTTCATTCTACATTACAGGAATTTCTATCAGAAGACGAATCTTCGGCAACCGAATGTGAAAAAGTCTATTCATCTGTTACAAGATGTAAAAAGCATGATAGGAGGAAGCACCATAAAATGTGGACCCTAACTGAAGTAATGCGATTAGTTGATGGGATTTCTGAATATGGAACTGGCCGCTGGACTCATATAAAGAAGTACCTCTTTGCATCTTCTCCTCATCGCACACCGATAGATCTCAGGGTATATATCCGTACACTACGATTAACTTTATGTTTATCGATTCTTTTTTAGTTATCTCGTTCACCCTGCAGGACAAATGGCGAAATCTTCAGAAAGCTAGCTGTGTTAACATGCAGAACAGAAAAGGGGTGAGCCTTTTTGTCTTTTATGCTTCACCTTTCTAGTGAGTTTGAACTGTGCATGCCTTAAATTGTTTAATGAATTGTTATCCTTGTTCCAAATTCTATGAAATCTATGTATGAGAAGTAAATTTGTTAGCAAACTATTCTTTCGCCTTTTACTTAAAGAATGTTATACCGAAGGGCTGTAGACAGAATACATAACTTAATTAACAACATAATTAGGTCTGTCCCAAAGTGGTACGCTTGGGTTTTGAAGGTGTGCTCAAGGTCCTAGGCTCAATGTCTCTCGGTGCCTTGTTACCCTAGGTATAGTGGAATGAAGTTTTGATTTTTTAGTCTAGAAAAAAACAACAAGATTAGGTCTAACCACAGTTTTAGTTCTACTTATGGAATAATTATTTATCAGTTACATAGAGTACATTAGTCTTCAAGGGGTGGCACATTGGTTAAAGGCTTGGGTTTTGAAGGTATGCTCCCTTCAAGGTCTCAAGTTTGAAAATCGAAACTTACTTGTAACGTTAATTTTGTAGACACCTCTCGTGTCTCCCTTCCTTCAATGGCTTACGGTGCCTAGCTTGGAGACGGGTGTGGTTAACTTGGGTATAGTGGATAAAGTTTCGATTTCTCGGTTAAAAAAAAAAGTGAAAATTACATTAATAAAGAATTCCGTGTGCTCCCTGCTCAAAGTCTATTTTTGGAGGGGTTCCTCGACGAATGAAAGTAAAGTGTATTTTTAGCGTGCTAGTTAGTTGAAAGAGTTCAATTACAATTTTGTTTCAATTATACAGATTGAACGGAAGCAGTCACATGCGTCGCGTCCACTGCCGAAGTCCCTGCTCCAACGTGTCTACGAACTTGACAATATTTATCCATATCCAAAGAAACGCAGTCCAAAATCAGTCGAACCAACTACACCTCCCATGTATCTTGATGAAAGTAACTCCTCTTTGTCATTCAATTGGGGGCGGAAGAAATATGAATGACATCTACTTTGAAAGCAACAGAAATGTGGAAGTCCAAATAATAATACTTACAATTAGATGTAAAAAAATCTCTGTTTCTATTTTTGATCCTTTTGTAACACTTATATGAACTTGAAAATGGGAAGTTAATCTTCCATTATTAACTGAAAAATTCTAATACTCTCTTCTTCCATTCCCTTGTCTTCTTAAGTTGCATTTTTTAGGTAAATTATAAATCATGTCATAAACATTTCCTGATACCTATTGCTAATTCTTGTGAGAAACTAGATTCTGTTGCAGTGAGGAAAGGAAGTCATGTTGAACTTAAACTCGGATGGAGGAGAAATCAGCTCACACCTCGAAAAGGGTAAAATACTTCGGCGAATATCTTCATGCGTTCTAATGTTTGCCTCTACTGAAGAACCAACTTTCTTGCTTTCTACGAATTCTTACTCACTAAGCAGATTTTTTTGAATTCAAATATCGTAGGGTTGGTGAAGTGCGTAAATTGCTTCGGACACTCACAGTTATAAAAAAAAAGAGTTCTTATTAAGGTTGAGGTAAGTATTAGCTTTTACCATTCAAAAAAATTGATGAAATACTTGTACTCTCTTGCAAGTATGTATTTTCTACAGTCTCAATCAACTTATTTCTTCTCTATGCGATTTTCTGAGGCCCCGTTTTATAACCATTTGGTTTCTTGTTTTTTGTTTTTCAAATTTAAGCCTATTTTCTCTTATTTTTCTTACAATTTGTTTCATCCTTTTCTACCATGTATACATCTTTCCTTAAGAAAGTAGGGGAATACCAACCAACTTCTAAAAACAAAAAAAAGTAACTTCCCAAAGTTTGTTTTTGTTTTTAAAAGTTGGCTAGTATTCTCCTACTTTTTTAAAGAATGATGAATAAATGGTAAGAAGGATGAAGCACATTGTAGGAAATTTGAGAGAGAATATGCTTAAATTTGAAAAACCAAAAACAAGAAACCAAATGGTTATCAAACGGACCTGAGTTTTTTGTTTACACCATGCATCCATTGGCATTTGTGTCTTCTTATTAATAGCTCTCCCTCTCTCTCTCTCTCCCTCTCATAGAGACATAGATCTTTGCTGCTGTTTAGCTGCACAGCTTTCTTTTTTTATTTATTATTATCTTTTTTGATATCCGTAATTATTCGGGCTAGCTTTCGCGCTTCTCAACTAGTGTCACAAGACATACAGTCGCACAGCTTTTTGAAGCATGTTTAAAATAAGAGATATCTTAAAGGTTCTAGACAAATTATCATATGCAAGCCTAGCTATCAAATAACAACTTCATACATCTGTATTTAGGAACAATTCCCTAAATTTGTATTTAGGGGCTATCAAATAACAAAACAGTTTCGATTATGAGTTTAATCCAAATTATTTCAAATACTGTTTTTTTAGTATAAATTTGAAAGAGGGGATCAACAAACTCTATATAAAGGGTACTACTGCTATTAAATTATATGAGAGTAAAATATAGATTTTTATAGTCGTATCTGTCACCATAGAGTTAAAATGAGTTACTGCGAAGAACCTATTTAGTAATTATTTTAAATACTTTGTATCATAGGTTCTAGATAGACATGCATGTACATATTCTAACACAAAAGGACCAATGGGATTAGATGTGGGCTGTAATGTGCATGTGGCTTTCCCTACGATCTTAGTAAGTCAACTCCTAATTCATTGGCTCACATTTGTCCATCAAAATAGGGACTGTACCAAACTCTGGCCCATACAGAAAATGTATAAAATTAAAAATTCTAATAAATGAAAAAAAGTAACATCATATAGGGGGTGTTTGTTTGCTATATGGTGATTTAGATAGAGAATTTACTTTATATATCCAGAGTTTTTCTTAATTTTATTTTTTTATTTTTTTATTTTCTTTTAAAATATTTTTTCATTTCTAATTATTTATTTATAATCATTCATTCATAATTACTCAATTAATTCTAACTATTCATTTTTAATCATTTATTTAAAATTAATTAAAAATAACTCATTAACCACGGGTGAGGATATCTCGTAGTAGTAAGTAGACTACTCCTCTCATCACTAATGATTTTGAGATGGATGTCCATACTATTTCACGTGGTATCAGAGCCCATCAAGTCTAAATGGGTAAACGACCCTGTAAAAAGAAATTGAGATCCGATTTAAGATTGGTAGTCCAAAAGAGGAACCATCTTGAGAGGTATGTTAAGAATCTCACATTGGTTTTGAGATGGATGTTCATACTATTTAACATAACTTTTCTACACATAAATTACATTTAAATGATTTTTCTTTTTTTTTTTGCTACAATTCTCATTTTGTTAACTATTCAAAATAATTTCTCAATTTAAATCAAGCTAAATCCTCCTAATGGTAAATAAACACCCCATTAACATGCATTTGAAGAGTACTTTATTTAGAAATTACTCGTACTTTATTTAGTAACTACTCTTTGATGCTTGGTAAATATTAAATACTGTGATTTTTTGAAAATCAAAATACCGAGATTCACTTTGATAATTTTTTTTTTTTTTTTTTTTGCCTTGTCTCTACACTTTCACATTTACATAAAATCCTTGGCACGTATATTCAAATTGACGATACACAAATAAATGACAATGATAAATAAAAATTTCCCTTATCTTTACTCCAACAAATTGTCTTTTATTTGACAAACTTATTGCCTTAAATTTATATATTAAATTTCTCAAAAAAAAAATTTTATATTTTAAATTAAAATTTTGTTTATCGATTATCTTTAATAGTTTCATGAGTTTTTTTTTTCTTTCTATTTGTTTTATCGATTATCTTTAATAGTTTCATGGTTTTTTTTTTTTTTTTTTTTTTTTTTTGAGGGAATAGTTTCATGAGTTTGAACTTCTAACTTATTGATTATGAGTATATATCGGTGAACGATGTAATTTAAGTATGGACAACCTTAATCTCAGTATATTTGCATTTTTCTATAAATATGTTATTCTATTAAAAAAATTATATATATT
>JBBMEF010011975.1:0-21469 GCA_037832685.1 Sicyos baderoa | reverse complement strand
TAATATCTTTCCTAAATCAATAATATCTTAAATACAAGGTAATAATCTAATAATATAGAAATAAATAATAGGAGACTCCTCAATAACAACTTTTTATTCTTCTCGTAACTTTTTTTTCATTTTCCCTATAACTACTTTTAGTTTTTATTATCCCCATCCTCACTATTTTGTCTGCCTCATAATTATTTTCTTCGCCTTAAACACAAGTAATGGTTCATCCATAATCATTCTCTTCACCCTAAACGTAGATAATCATTCTCTCGTATATTCTCCCTCTAGTTGTCATACTTCTCATTTTTCTTTCTCCAAGCACCCGCTTTAAGTGTCTAAGGAAGTGTTTATTAATGTTTGAAAACTAAAGTCAAATGTTTAATATTTTCAGAAATTGGCTTCCCTCCGGTTAAGTAGTCACCAAGTGGGTCTCCTGCTCTCGTCAATCTGGGTTCAAGCTACATCTGCGGATAATATACCTGCAAATTTTGAGGCTATGGCCCACACTTATAGCATTGCTTTGCTATTTACCAGATCTAAGGTGAATTCGTTGAATAAGTTCATTCGATAATTTAATTTGTTTGGAGTCTTAGAAGTGAAATCTTAAATACTAATCTGAAAAAAAAAGAAAGAAAGAAAGAAAAGGAATTGCTAAGTGGTAGTGATCTTAACAGACTTCAAGTCACATGGCTCTGGTACGATGTTTTCAGCTGGCGTTTTCCCTTTGTAGCATTGCTGCAGATCAAGAAGGTAAACTGAGGTTTTTCTGTAATTATTAGGAAAGTATTCATCATGTGGTAAAAGGGCAGCCTTTTACCTTACTGTCCCTGCCTTTGTGCTAGTGAATTTTTGGATTCAGTTTCTTTTTTTTCTTTTTTTGAACAATATACTAACTTCTCATTGAAAGAATGAAAAGTTACAAAAAAAAAAGGAAAAATCTTGATTACATTGAGATAGTTTGAATAATATAGTGATATCAAATCTTTTCATTTGAATCATTTTGGGTTTCAGTTTGTATTTAGTTGCCATTTTGCATTCTTGTGCTACAGTTCATGATTATTTATTTTCTATTAAATCAGTTAGAAGCAAAACAAGGTTCTCAATTTTGAACATTAGGAAATTGTTGCTTATCTTTTTTTTAATAATTTTTTTTTATTCTGCTTTCTTGAATCTTGAGACCATAAGAGATGTTGTAAACTTGTATCTTTACATAAACTCTGTATATTATATTCAGTTTTTCCACACAAGCTTTGATCTTTCTTTACGAAAAGATTGTTTTTTTTTTTTAATGATCTACAACATCTTTATCTTTCTTCTTGTATTCGCCGTCGTTTCTCTTTATCTTTGTGACTGTACTTTTCTTGTCGTTTCTCTTTATTTTTGTGACTGTACTTTTCTTTTTTACCCTTGTTTCGATAGGCTCATTGTGACTCTTTCATTTCATCAATGAATAGTTTTGCTTCCTGTATATATACTGTTTCTGATAAAATTACTTTTACATGATAAGCATTCCTGTTACGTTGTCCACCATTTTCACGTTTAATTGGTGGTTATACATACTTTTAATTTTTTCGGAGTTGTTTGTTAATTTAAAAGACTAGCAGTTTTTGCTTGTCAAAAAAGTACTAACAGACCTCTCTTTGATCGTATTCAAGGCGGTTTACTACCCTCTCGCAGAAGGTCAATCTTCACAATGGCGTCATTTATGCTTCTATTTGCAGCCAGAGCTGGTGATCTCCCAGAGTTGACTCCCATCATTAAAGGATCATTAGACAATAAAATGGTTAACCCTTGAACCTGTCAAATTGGATCAGTACACTTTCTCTGTAGTTTGATTGATTATTTTGTGCTGATATGTTCTAAAATTATAACGTTGGGAGTTTTGAATCTGTCAGGTTGATCCTCACCTTCAGTTGGTCAACGACACCAGGCTGCAGGCTATTCGCGTGAAGTCCGGAAATGATAGTGTACCATTTGGGTCAGAAGAAGATGAAGTTGCCGCATCGAAGTTTCTAGCAATACTTGAACTAGATGAACAGCAGTTGAAGGAAACTATGGTCTCACACTTCACAATTAAATATGCCAAACTCCAGGAGGTCTTGATTTTCATTACGCTTCATGGTTAACTTCTTTTAAATGCCTTCTTTTCCACGAGAAACAAAAATTTCATCGAGAGATGTCAAAACTTAACAAGAGCCATCTACAGACGGCCAAAAGCCGAAAGGGATTTGTCTAATAAAAAAAGGGGAAAAAACAAACAAAACAACCTTTGAAGTTTGAAGAGAGAGACATTAAACTGTAAATGAACCAACCATCTTTCCAAGATGTCTCAATACCTCTAAAGTTCTCCTATTCCTCTTGAACTTTTGTATTGTTATAGGCATATGAAAACCTAATTAATGAAAGTTTAGGGGAAACAAAATCAATAAGACTCTTAAGGAATATTTAACCTTTGAGGAAGCCCATATTAGTTGATGATATTGATACCTTTGGGAGATGAAAATCGAAGTGTTTGAGAGAAACCCCAGCAGTCTAATTACTTGCAGTTGTCGATTTTTTAATCATTAATTTCCAAAGATTGTTCTAATGATCTTTATTCTCTTTCAGGCTGAGCTATCAAGTATAAGAGAGCAGCTCTTACATGGGTTTTTGCCTGACGAGTCGTACCCATTAGGAGCTCCATTATTTATGGAGACACCACGGCCATGTTCTCCGCTCGCTAAGCTGGCTTTCCCAGATTACGACGAGGTGAGAACTGTGTAGGTTGTATGTTAGTTGACATTATCTTTTGAAAGAGTAACAGTAAAACCATGATGTGATTCTTTCAGGGTATGGCTCCAACTGCTTTGACAGATGATGAAGCTTTCCTTGAGCCTAGTGAAAGCCAGTCTGATCCTAAAACTTCACTTTCCTTCAGTAACCTTGACATTTTAAATGTCAATCAGCTTTTGGAATCAGTAAGACAAACATTTCATGGTGCTCCAGTCTTCAAATTCTTTCGTTTTAATTTTATATATATGAATCCCCCTAATTTGCACTTATCGAATATTTTGCAGCATTGGAACCATAGTGACCGCTTTATTATGTTCTAATTATGAGTTTATGCTAACTCTTTAGGGTGTGTTTGGGCTCCCGTTTATGTAAATGGCCGGATTGGTTATAATAATGTAACCTATGTTTGCCCCACCGTTTATTGCAGTCGGTGGTTACCTAAACCTGCGTGCCGTTTATCTAAACCTTACATATATTATTTTTGTCACAATAACTAACCCCTCAAACAACGTTTATCTTTTTTTTTTTTTTTTTGGATAAGAAACATTTCATTGATTCATGAAATAAAATATAGGGCTACATATAGTACTGGAGATCATATAAGCGATCTCCAGTAATTAAGTAATGTTTCATAGCTATAAGAACTAAATAGTGGATTAATTTTACACCAAGATATAACATGATAAGTAATGGTGTCAAAAAAACTGTGGAAAGATGAGCATATATCCTTAAAAATCCTTCTGTTTCTCTCCAACCACAAGTTCCAACAAAAAGCCCTGATAAAGTGTTCCCATAATAATTTCTTCTCCTTCTTGAGCATATATCCTTAAAAATCCTTCTGTTTCTCTCCAACCACAAGTTCCAACAAAAAGCCCTGATAAAGTGTTCCCATAATAATTTCTTCTCCTTCTTGAGCATATATCCTTAAAAATCCTTCTGTTTCTCTCCAACCACAAGTTCCAACAAAAAGCCCTGATAAAGTGTTCCCACAATAACTAACCCCTCAAACATCGTTTATCACAATCCATGTTATAACAACCTGTTCCTCAAACATCGTTTATAATAACCCACCGCTTATCATAACCCATCGTTTGTCATAACCGTCCGTCTATCATAACCAAATCGGTGCCCTAAACACACCCTTCGTTCTTAGTGTTTCTTTTATAGGAAACATAAAAATTTCATTTTTATATGAAATGTTAACTATTCATTGATGTATGAAAGTAAAACAAAGCAATTTCATTGATATGTGAAGTTCTTATTAGTGAAATCTATCAAAGCAAGCGATAAGATGGAAGAAAGAAAGAGATTTGGGTAGGATGAGGCCGATTAAACAGGCCAAGAAGAGTGCAAAAACTTAAGAAATACACCAAAATTATATGTACCCGCACCAAAGAAGCAAGAGAAATCTCGACAAATGGAGATATGGGAGATAGAAAAGAGAGGAGCTACGGGAGGAGAGTGACACACTCGCAAAAGAGGAGCCCCTTGCTCTCATTGCGCTCGACGAAGATTAGACAAAACGTAGCTATCGGAAGATGGCCGGCGAAGAAGGAAGAAACTGGATGTTATACCAGAGAAGAAAGCTTTATGAAGAATTGTGAAGTTGAAGGCGCCGCCGGAGAAGAAGGAAGAAGTCCGATGTTATTAGAGAAGAACGTTTGTTAAAGAATGGTGAAGTCGATATCGCTGCAAAATGACCTGTGAAGTGGTGGGAGTTGGAATAAGCTTGCGAGTGCAGTAGGCTCATATGTTGGAGAAGAATGTCATTGTTGCAGCGCCAAAAGGGTCGGAAAATGTGATGCTGGAGAGGAAGAAAGATCGGGGTGGTGACGAAGAGAAACATGGCGCTAAGATTTTTTTGGGAAGAGAAACGCATTGGAGGAGGAGGAGAGACGCTTCATGAGGGTTTTAAAGCATAAGTTATCAAAGCATATCTATTGTGATGAAATTCTGATATAAAAAATAATAATAATAATAATAAAAAAGAACAAACAAGTGTCAATGTCTGATCCTAGACTTTACTCTATGTAGAATTAACATGTACATGTACTCTATGTAGAAATGTATCAATCGACAAAAACGTACGACGTACGAATATCGAGTGACTATATCTTCACAATTTACATGCATGATATATGATGACCCCACCCAACACACACACACACACCAAGCTCAAAAACAATAATAATAATGTATACAATTATTGGATCCGAAGGGTGATGTATGTACTATTTGCAGGTGCTCGAAACAGCCAGACAAGTTGCAAGCTTCCCAGTTTCGAATGCGCCTGTTCCTTACGATCAAATGAAAAGTCAATGCGAGGCCCTTGTAACATGCAAACAGCAGAAAATGTCAGTGCTTCATAGTTTCAAGCAAAAAAAAGAAGAGAAGGCGATCGTACTCTCCAGCGAAATTGAAACTTTATATCCTCCTTTACCTATCAATGTAAGTAATATCATTTCATAAGTTGTGGCTGGCAAATCACTAACGCTATATTCATAACCATATGTTCTAAGCTCCAAAGAGAGAACTAGCTCTCTCTCTGGGATCTCGTGGAAGAAATTATTCGAGAAGGCTAGTACAATGTGACCGATAGTTCTTAGTGCGAAGAAAAACTAAAAATTATAACGAATTATAGTTTCACTATTCATCCAATGTGGTAAAATAGGTAATACTCACAATGTAGCGTCCCCAAAAGGCGGCCTTGTTAGTTGAGGCTTGAGGCCTCTAAGGTATACTCTCTTGAAAGTCTCAAGTTCGAGACTTAAGATATTATAAAATTTCTTGTTGTGTCCTAAGTCTGAGCCTTGGGACGAGTGCAGGTGTCCTTAGGTAAATGGGAGTAAAACTTCGATTCTCAGTCATAAAAAAAAAATGGTCACAATGTAGCAAAGTCATATTGAATAATTTTCCTTCTAGCTATAGGATTTAGTTGCGGTAGTACGATTATTTGTTTTATTTCCTTGAACAAGGAAAAACAACTAACATTCTCTAGGCGTTATCGTTTCAGACGATGGAAATTGTTCCGGGCAATCTAAAGTATTGCGCGAAAGAGACAAACAAAGGACAGGATCATCAGCCTCTTCTTTGTTCACATGAATATGGGCGTCATTCTTTAAGATTGCCACCTTCAAGTCCATTTGACAAATTCTTAAAAGCTGCTGGATGCTAGAACTTAGTTGTAGTTTGTGTTCCCGATTTCACTTCTTCGATATTCCACTTTCATTTTATTCATTCTTCATATATTAAGTTGTCGATCGATTTAGTTTGCTATACAGATGATGCTTTCGAAATGCACGCAACGAGCATCGGAGTGACGTCGGGAAGAATAGATGGTTTTGGTAATGCAGTTAGAAAGGTCTTGGGAAGGTTTGTTCATTTATAAAGTAATGCATATTTGATATCTCCCTGTTTTTGTACAATATTTTCTGTATTGAAAATTCTCATTTGGAGGAAATTGTGTATTTGAGGTTTGTATTCATGTTTATTTGTAAATAGGGATGTATTTTTTTTAGTTTTTTCGTACAAATAATCGATTTCGAGTATAAGTTGGGTGTATTTTTATATTTTGTTATAAATAGAATGAAAGATTTGAAATTAATTGAGTGGGTGCGTGCAAACTAGCTCGGTCATGATATCAAAAAAGAATGAAAATTTGAAAAAGAATGAAAATTTAAATTTATAAAGCACCCTTGTCTTAGAAAGTAAATATAGAAATATTTTAACTCACTTTTTTTTTTTTCATGTTGAGTTTTATTTGATTGAACAGCATGGTGGTAAGCATAACTTGAAAATCCATTTTAATTAAATGAATTTACTATATTTAATGTGACAATTTAATTTGCAATTTGTAATTTTGGAGTATGTATAATCATTATGGGCAGCTTAAGGAATGATTAAAATGACTTTAACAATATTTTATTATTAGTTAATAATTATATATGATTATATAATATATAAAATTTCCTTAAATTCTGAAGTTTTGAATTTCTTTAGTCTTAGAACATAAAAATGAAATATCTAATAAGTGAACATATTTATAAACGTGATGATTTTTTAGAAAAAGGAAATTAATATGTTTTTTTTCATAAAGCATCATTTTAAGTTTGTTTTTTGCTTCTTTTTAGTTGAGAAATTAAAATTTAATATTTATTTTAATCAAAATAAAACAAAAAGTACTTAAAATCAAAAAATAAAATTAGACATCTAAAAGTATAAGAATAAAATAAAATAAATCTCAAGCTTTATGAGATGTTTGGATGAGGTTTTGATGAGATGTTATTTTGAATAGTTAAAAATTGATAATTCTAGCAATTTTTTTTTTAAATGTAGTCTTTATTATTATTATTATTATTTTTTTGTAGATGAATTAGAGTGAAAACCTTATTTAAATGTATATTTAAAATAAGTAGTTATTTTGAGTAGTAAAAAAAAAAAAAGATAAAAAATGAGTTATTTTAATTGATTAGAAATTAGTGATTTGTAAATGAAGAGTTATATCAAGTAATTATAAATGAGTTGTTAGAAATATATTTTATTTTTAATAGTAAAAATGGAAAATTATTTTGAATAATTATATTTGTTTAAATGTAACTTTGTAAAGAGAAATTAATAAATTGACAAACATCCAAAAAAAAAAAATATTAAATATGTGATTTTTATTTGCAAACACTTTCCATTAAAAAAAACAATCAATTACAAATAGCGAAACAGAAAAGGAAAGAACGAAATTTCACATCCCTGAAATTAAGTCAAATTTTTTTATTATTTTTTCTTTTTTGAATTCACCAAATTCTATATTTCTTCTTTATAATGAATTTCATAACTTTCAATTTCTTTTCCCTACAAAATATTTTCTTCAGCCATTCCCAATGAGTTTCAAACTCGCAGTCAAACCGAAGAAATCCACGGTGGCGCCTCCACCTGCCACCGTCGCCGATGTTCGTGATATATTGTCTCCGGTGGCAGTGACGGCGCCGCCGCCGCCGAAGCTTCTTGGTCAGGAACGTCGTTGGCATGTAAGTGTTTATTGAGCCCAATATTCTCTATTGTGTTAATTAGTTAAAAATTGTTGAATATCTATTTTGTTTTTAATTTATATTGAATTTGTTTTTTGTATTATTTTTATTTTTTTTAGTTCAAATTCGAATACTTTATAATTGAATTGGATTAGAATCAATCAACCAAATAGGTTGCTAATCATTTATGGTTATTATTATTAGAATTGTTAATTTAGGTCCCAATAACCATTTGGTTTCTTGTTTTTTGTTTGTCAAATTTAAGCCTATTTCCTCTCAAATTTCCTACAATTTATTTCATCTTCTCTACCATGTATACATCTTTTCTTAAGAAAGTAGGGAAGATCAACCCGCTTTTAAAAACAAAAAAAAGTAGTTTCTCAAAGTTTGTTTTTGTTTTTAAAAGTTAGTTAGTATACTCTTACTTTTTTAAAGAAAGATGGATAAATGGTAGGAAAGATGAAGCACATTGTAGGAAATTTGAGAGAAAATAGTCTTAAATTAGAAAAACAAAAAATAAGAAATCAAATGATTATCAAACAGGGTCTTAGTATTTGAGTTTTGGTATATTTTATTGGTTTAGTATTTACTTTACTGGTATTGAGATTCTTATATTGAATAAATTATTATGCATGGCTTTGTACTTTAGGTTGGAGTTTAAAGATATTAAATTTAGTGATTTGATTTTAGATGGAATTGTGGGGGAGTTCAAGTTTGAAATCAACTTATTATATTTGTGTGAGAGTTTATTATTTGATTGTGTTTGTTTCAAGAATCTACCCATTGTCGACGAAGGAATCGTCGACGACTAGTAAGAGCATTGGCGATTGGGGTATTTGTTGACGGATACATAAAGGATAAGAAACTATTGTCGACGACACCTTTAGTTGTCCGGAAAAATGTCGGTGTGGTCGATGATTATAGATAATGTCAACCATTCATGTATATTCATCGACGACAACATTAATCATTGGGATACATGAAATATTCAATATGTCAATTGAGCTATGCTTATCATGACAATATATCAATACTACATTTAGACCAGTCCCTCCAAACAAAGTTTTTTTTTATGACTGTTTCTTTATATATTCTTTTTTCCAACATTCTTTTTCCAATCAATCTTATTTAAACAAGTTTTTTTTGTGCAACCACTCATACAAACAACTTTTTTCAAATAAAGTTTTTCTATCATCACGTATTCAAACAAATACATTCAATCACTCTAATTTTTTCGCTTTTTAAAACTAAACTTGCTCCCAATAGTCCGTATGACCTTAGATAATTAAGAAATTATAAGTTTATGATGGTTTATGAATTACCTAATTAACTAATTTTCTACAAAACTTTTTGGCATTTTTTAAAGTTATATATATCATTGTATTATTTTAATAAAAATTCCAATGTACTTTTAAAATAACTTTTTTTAATATAACAATGTGGTGTACGTGAGTTCAAACTTTCAGTCTCGAAAAATGAATATATGTCTATTGATAATCAAGTTAATCTTTGAAGATTAAAAGATTATGAGTTCAATTCATAAAATTTTAGCTTTTTTTAATAAATAAATTTCGTAAGATCAGTGACACAATAATTTCATTGTCTGATTGTAAATTAGTTCAACACCAGCGATCACAGGTTCAATCCTGAAAACTGGTACTTGGCCTCCTTCCCTTGATATATACTATAAAAAAGTACAATCAAACGATTTATCTCGTGAAAACGGTGGATATACACCTAAATCAACTCATTACCCAAAAAAGTAGGAAACAACTAACATAAAAAAGTGAGATGTTTGAAACTCCAATTTTATGTTCCCTTGAGATTCGGGTCGGATCGGGTCGGATCCGAGTGGGATTTCATCGACGGCCCAAGAAGTGCCCTACAAATCAACGGTCCACGAAAGCCCTAACGAAGCCCATGCACTCTCTCTCTGTTTCGTCTTCTCCGTAGAAAAATTTATTCTCATCATTCTTCAATTTCAATATCTTCTTCGCCAGTTTTGATCACTGAATTGCGATTCCCATCAATTGAATCTCTCGCAATCAACCGCAATCTTTAACTTCTTCAATCTCCGATTCTCTCCATTTCTTCCCCATGTTTCAGTTCTTGGGTTTTTTTCAGCTCTGAGAACCGTTCTTGTTTGGTGAGATTTTGATCAGACTGCGATTTCTTGCGTTATGGGAAGAGCGAGGCAGAACGAGCTGAGGTTTGTTTTTAATATCATGCAATGTCGTTACTGAATCATGGGCAATTCTTGGTTTCTTTGTTTTTCACTTGGAATTGGACTTTTCTTTCTGGAATGTAGGTTTTTCATAGCTATAGGGAATGAGAATTAACAAGAATGTAAATATGAAGTAGTGATTTAGTTTGTGGAGTTGGGATGTATTTCCAGAGGATGTTACTCATGGATTGTAAATTTAATGATCAAGTCATCATCAATTTTACCTCTGTTTTTTATTTTTTTTGATATCCGTGACTGCCGGGCCTTCGCGCACCTCGACTAATGTCACGGGATATATCGCTTGACCCTACAACATTTGGATGCCAAGGAAAATCGTAGGAAATTAATTCCTAGGTAGGTGACCATGATGGATTGAACCCCCATCACCTTATGTACTCCAAGGCCCTCTTTGACCTGAGCCACTCCATAATGGTTAGAGAGGCCATTTGGGTGTATAAGGTGATAGGTTCAATCCATGGTGGACGGGTTTCCTTGGCATCTAAATGTTGTAGGGTATGTCACGTGACATTAGTCGAGGTGCGCGAAAGCTGGCCCGGACAGTCACGGATATCAAAAAAAAATGATGGTTAGTTTTACCTCTGTTAAGCATTATCTTTAAGATAAGATTGACCAAACCATGGTTAGGAATGTGGATCTTGTGAAATAAGATGTGTCCTCTACTTTTTCTAGCATTGGTAATGTCATAATAAATTGCACATTGTATTTATATGATGCTGGTTGGATATCTTAGAAAATCATTGTTAAGAAAATGGAATTTTCTCTTTGGAAATAAGAGTAAATTTCATTGTTGGGAAGGGATCATTTAATTGTAATGAAAAAGCATATTGGCTTAAGCATTTTCTTATGTTTTGTATTTGTGAGTCATTGGCTGAGAATTGATGAGGGTTAATTGCTTTGTCAGATGCTGGCTTTAAAATCATTCACGGGAAATTCTATCAATCCAATCTAGCCCTTGCATTGTCTATGTATCCGAAGCAAACTGGCAAAGGGGATGGACCAGTCTCCCGTCCACTACGCACAAGTGCTCGTCCAAGGAGGCCAATATCATATGGTCGCCCATATGTATATTACAATTCTTCTGCAACTTTTAAACTCAATAAGAAAAGAACCCCAGCTACTAGAATTGCCAAGATGCTCCGTCCAAAGAAGCAATCCATGCCAACTACTAACGTTGTTGTGAGAACTATATCCTATATCGTTGATCCGTTCAAAAGTTTTTGTTGGAATTGGTTATAGAGCTAGGATAAGACTAGTTTAAAAATTAGTCTCTAACCACATGTTTCTTGATCTTTTATTTTGGAGCTGATTAGGTATAACAATATAGACATTCTTTGAAATAGTAATGAAGAAATATGGTTAGACGGGAGTAAGAACAATTGTAAGCAAGTTGGATGTATATATAATTTGTTACATTGTAGGTAACTGAGGAGGCTTTTATATTCTTGGTTGCTTCGAAAGTAGGGATTTTTACCTTACTTTTTTTATCTTGAAAAGAAGGATTTAGACAAGGTTGGAGGAAAAAATGGATTTTGTGTTTAGTGGAGATTTCACATGGATTCAATTGATAAATAAAGTTATTCCTTTGGTCTTCCCTTTCTTTTCCTAAATAATTTATTGTTCTATTTGGGGATGTCTTGAAAACATATTTCTTTTTTTTTTGAAACAAGGTAACAACGCCCGTCCCTAGGTTAGGCACTGGAGACATCTAAAGAGTATGTCACAGGTGAGTTTCAAACCTGAGACCTTGAAGAGAGCATGCCTTCAAAGCCCAAGCCTTCAACCACGATGCCACCCCTTGGGGACGAAAACATATTTCTACGAACTCATGGGGTAGGGAGGGACATCCTTGCTTTTTATTTCCATATTCTTTGGACATGAAACCCAAACTTTTTAGTCATGAGTGAAAGTGTTACAATGATATGAACATGGATAGAAGGGAGGGAGAGATTGGGGAAGATGTCGATTACAATAGCCAAAAACAAAAGGAAGATAAAACATGTGTTGACCTAGACGTAAATAGGGCCTAGAGGATCTAAGACGTGATGAGTTCAATTCATGGTGGCTACCTTCCTTGGAATTAATTCCTACGGGTTTTTTGATAGCCAATTGTTGTAGGGTTAGACGGTTTGTCACGTGAAAATAGTCAATGTGCGTGTAAGTTGACACTTCTTTCACTCGGGAAAGACTACGTACCTTTCCTTCTTTGCTCGGCCGGCCGGAAGCTGCTCCCTTCTTTCATTTCCTTCTCTTATGATGGAAATAGGCTTTGCTCTGAACCCTCACTCATGGTTATTAAAAAAAACATAGGTATAAATTGTAAGAACAAGCCTCGAGAGGCCTCAAACGAGATAAAGAGACATAAAGGTGGGTGTCGGCTAAGGCTTGTGAGTTGATTCAATCGATGAAGAAAGATTTCGCATGATTATACCTCGATAAATTTTCCCCTATGAAGAGAATATCACCGATGAACGAGAGTCATATGATCGTTGAACCTTCAAGAGTTGGCTGATGAGGAAGGTAAGACCCCGTTGAAGCCATGTGCCCTCGTGGTTGGATAAGACTTGCTCTTACCGGTGACTAGTTAGATTGAAGTTGTCAGTGACTAGAAAAAGGGAAAGAATATCAGGGTGGAGAAGAGAGAAGAGTGACATTAGGGCTTCATAATGATGTAGCAACATAAGGCTTCGATGGGGGTAGATAAAGACCGTGAAGGACACACGAGCATGGGAGAATAGGAGAAAAAGATTTGTGTTGACAGGGTACTAGTGGTGAAGAAGGGTCTTCTACGTTTGATACTTTGTTATTGTTGATGGGTAGGGAGTCGTTGGAAGTTTTGAGTGCTTGTTTTGAAAGTGTCTGATTTCTCTCAAACCACAACTCGGAGAGAATGTCTTTAATGACATTCACCCAAAACTTTTGAACCAAAAGGACCCAAGAGAACAAAAGTTAAATGTTTTAAAAGGTTCGCTCATGCTCGTGCTCAGCTGAAGTCAGCCTTGCCTTTCGCTTTTTGCCCCTGTAATAAAAAGGCGCGTACCATTCTGTGATTGATTGTAAAAAAATAAGTTTTACCAACTCTAAATGCAAAAAACCATGCATTTAGGGTTTTTTAGTTCTTAATTATCTACAAACAATCATTTACCAACCCTTTGTTCTTCTTTATGAATGTCCTTAAGAAAGGAAGAACAAAGGCTGCTCTTTTTTTGTGCCTTTCGCCTAACCCCTAGAGTAGACTATTATGCCTTAGTCCACCTTGAGCTTTTAAAAACATGGCGGAAGCTCAATGCATCTTGAAAAGAGAAAAAAGCTTGCACCGCACCTCCAAAGCATAAGGGCCAATGAAGAAAATATGGTTCAAACTCTCCTCGTTTAAGCAACACAACCCACAAATTCTTAGCGATGTGCAATGCGATGAAAGCTTCCTTTGCGCTTTTGTTACATACTGCCAAATGTTGTGTTATTTTAAAAAAATAGGTTTTAGGTTTAATATCCATGTTTGGCCTTTTGTTTGTAAGTTGTTTTGTAATTGTCGGTTAGGTTTGATCTTCTTAGGTTTTTTTTTTATATCCTTGTTTATTCTTTTAGTTTTCTTAATGAAAGCTAGGTTTCTCAATAAGAAAACAAACCGCTGCCAAAAAGGTTGATAAATGGTATAAATGTTAAGTTGGACACCAAAAGGTGTTTTTATGGTATTTAGGGTTTTGGTGTAAAGGGGGATGAAGAAACAAGGAGGAAGAATTCAAGTCCCAGTTTCATTTTGTTTAGTTATTGTATAATCTTTTTATTTAGGTCCTACTTCCTAGGGTTCTTTTTCTCTTGGTCATTCTTAGTTTTATTTATATTTTAGTCCTCAAACTCAAAGTTCATTGTATTTTTGCAGCTTTTAGTTCTTTTCTTTAGAGGTTTTTGCTTCTTTTCATTTCCTTGATGATAAGTTTGTTTCTTTTTAAAAAAAAGGGTACATAGGAGAGTGAACGCTTAGGATTGTATCCAACAATATTCTTCCTTGGTCTTCTGTTTGCAGTGGCCGGTGGGGTTTTTTTCCTTTGCCAACATAGTAAAATCCTGATCATCTTCTTTTGCGTTGCCATCTTTCGTACTTAATTTAAACTTACTCCTTTGGATCATTTTTTTAAAAAAGTTTCCTTTGGATCATTTAAGGTTTCCTTGATGTGTAATTATATCAGCTTGGTATCGTTCTTTTAGATTGGAGTCCTTTCTTATATTCAAGCGCTCGTTTTGTAGGGGGTTTTTGTATGTCCTTATGCATTCTTCATTCTTCTAAATTTTCCTGGCATCTAATTAGCAAAAAAAAACATTGGAGTTCCTTGTAAATTATTCTTCGGTGATCCTTGTTTTAGCATTTCTTTCCTTCTATTTACAATAATGCAATAGTGTTTTCATCATATAAAAAAGGTTGGACTGGGAGAAAGTTCACTTTTTTTCCCATGTACTCTGTTGAGTAATTTAAAATTTAACCTTAATTTTTTAATTTCATCAAATGCTACCCTCGATTGATTTAAGTTTTATTTATTATTTTTTTTTCTTTCCATTTTTCTTTCCAGAATTATGTGGCCAGCCTTCTACTCCTATTTTTGCTTGATTTTATGGTTAGATTTGGGTATTTTTGTGGCTGGGTTTCAATATTTCTGTCTTAAGTTATTTTGTTGGTTGAATTTTACATGATATGTTGGTTAATTATTTGCCCCTTATTCTAGTTTTCAATTTTCAATTGCATGAAATAGATAGTTCAAGATTAAAATTGACTCATCCATAGTAGGTAAAAGGATTTTCCTTGGTACAAGTTAATGATTATAAGCCTTTACTCAGGTTCGCCTTTAAAACTCTTCAAAATCGCAAACTTTTATATTGTTTCTTATGTATTTGCAGCCAGTTGAGGAATTGCGGCGTTCTAAACGACAACAGAAGAGGATGCGTCCAAATTTTAGGTCCGAAGATGAAGACTTAATGGTGAGTTATACTGTTTTTGAAGAATTATTTTTCTCCTAAACTCAACTTTGATTGGTTTGATGCTTTAAAATTAATTATGGAAATATAACCTTTCTTTGTCACCTAGACTGAAGTTCAATAACTTGTTACAGAGTCCCGAGCATAAAATGATGAGAAGTTCGTGGGATAGTGACTCAAACAAAAATGTTTGTTCTTCTCCAAAGCATAAAAAAAACAAGAACGGGCCTACTCCTAGGCGTGAGGGATTACGACCACGTCAGTCACGACTAGTTTCTAGACAGCGTTTAAATTTAGAATCAGATGATGAGCAAGGTAGCTCAGAAGATAAAGCAAGCCAAGATGAGATTGAAAATGGGAATGATTTAGAGGATAATGATGTAGATGATCTTCAAAATGATGATGAGGGTGAGCCAGAATCTGAAGATGAGGGTGAGGAAGATGGTGATGATGAAGGAGGTGAAGAAGAACAGGAGGGGCGAAGACGATATGATCTTCGAAATCGTTCCGGTGCTCAAAGACTCTCTGTAGGAGAAGGTAAACCGAGACCAAGATCTCCTCGTAGAGTATTACATCAAGGAATGGGAACTAAAGTTGGGAGAGATGTAAGAAGGGTTGGATCAAGAGGGCGTAAACGTCGCATGTCAAGGATTGAAGATTCTGACGATTCTCTTCCTGTGGATGAGCGGGACCAAATTCCTGGTGTACCATGGGCTCGAGCTGGAAGTAGATCTGGCCCACCTTTTTTGTTTGGAGGATTGGACATGCATGGGACTACTGCTTCTTGGGGATTGAATATTGCAGCATCTGGTTGGGGTCATCAAAGTGATGCATTTTCAAGTTTAACTTCTGGTATTCAAACTGCTGGACCAAGCTCTAAGGGTGGGGCAGATATTCAACCCGTACAAGTCGATGAAAATATTAGTTTTGATGACATTGGTGGCTTGTCAGAATATATTAATGCTTTGAAGGAGATGGTATTCTTTCCTTTACTCTACCCCGAATTTTTTGCAAGTTTTCATATAACTCCACCAAGAGGGGTGCTATTATGTGGACCTCCAGGGACGGGGAAAACACTAATTGCTAGAGCATTAGCCCGTGCTGCATCAAAGGCCGGCCAAAAGGTCAGTTTCTACATGCGGAAGGGTGCTGATGTTCTAAGCAAGTGGGTTGGTGAGGCTGAGCGACAACTGAAACTACTTTTTGAAGAAGCACAAAGGAATCAACCTTCTATCATATTCTTTGATGAAATTGATGGGCTTGCTCCGGTTAGATCTAGCAAACAGGAGCAGATTCATAACTCCATTGTTTCCACATTGCTTGCATTGATGGATGGGTTAGATTCTCGTGGGCAGGTTGTATTAATTGGAGCTACTAATCGGATAGATGCAATAGATGGAGCCCTACGCCGCCCCGGTCGTTTTGATCGTGAATTTAACTTTCCGCTGCCTGGCTGTGATGCGCGTGCTGAGATATTAGCCATTCACACTCGCAAGTGGAAGAATCCTCCTTCAGAGGAGCTTCATTCTGAACTTGCTGCGACATGTGTAGGTTATTGTGGTGCTGATTTGAAGGCTCTCTGCACTGAAGCTGCTATTCAAGCTTTCCGCCAAAAGTATCCTCAGGTTTACACCAGCAATGACAAGTTTCTTATAGATGTTGAGTCAGTCAAAGTTGAAAAGTATCATTTTGTTGAAGCCATGTCCACAATTACTCCTGCCGCTCATCGAGGTGCTGTAGTGCATTCTCGGCCCCTGCCTTCTGTAGTTGCGCCCTGTTTGCAAGGGCATCTTCATAAAGCCATGGATATCTTATCTGATGACTTCCTAATACCAGCATCCCCAGAGTTTGCCGAACTAGTTGTCAGCCCTCGACTTTTGCTTTGTGGTGGTAAAGACGTTGGGTTGGTAATTATCTTGGAACCTTCTGTTGTTTTTCCTATGATACTTTGTAGCAACCAACTAAATGTACTTACCGTTTTAGTTTTACAGGATCACCTTGGTCGTGCAATTTTACATGAATTGGAGAAATTTCCTGTACATTCTCTGGGATTTCCGTCACTGCTTTCCGATCCAAGTGCAAAGACACCAGATGAAGCATTGGTACATATATTTTGTGAAGCAAGAAGGAAAACTCCATCAATACTCTACCTGCCTCATTTTCATCGTTGGTGGAAGACAGTGAGTTCTGTTTTTCATGATACTCATTATTCATTCATTAATAGTTATTTATTTATTTCATTTTTATTTTACTAGTATTCTAATGCTGAGTTGGTTTAATGGCGGACATTTTTTCAGGCAGATGCGCAATTGAGAGTTGTATTATTGACTCTGTTAGAGGAACTACCTTCTGACCTACCCATATTACTGCTTGGAACATCCTTAGTTTCACTTGCTGAAGTTGATGATCAAGCTTCTCTGATTTTTCCTGATCGCGTGATGTATGCCTTCGTTTACTTTGAGTTAAATTATTACATGAAATTAAACTTTGTTTTATTATCATATGATGCATAGTTCAGCATTTATATACATACTTTAAAATCTGATCTTTTGTTTCTTCTAAAAAACTTTGATTGTTGAGCAATTTTAATCTCCCAAGAAAAAGTATCTCAGTATAATTTACGAGGATGTTAGGTGGCTAAGTAAATCGACTACTTGTGCTTAATATTGCTTCTATTCCTGTTTTTCTTTTTCTAATTAGCAGCTATCAAGTTGGTCCTCCGTCCAGCGATGATAAGTCTCTGTTTTTTACCCAATTAGTTGAGGCTGCTTCCTCAGTTATTCTGGAAGGCATGGAGAAAAAAGTGGAAGTGTCTGGATCCCTTTCTGAACTTCCTAAGGCTCCAGTAGTAGCCAGTGGACCAAATGCTTCTGAGTTAAAAGCCAAGGTAGAATCTGAACAGACTTGCCTTCGGCGTTTACGAATGTGCCTTCGAGATATTTGCAACCGGTAAGATTGTCTTCACATGTACCATTGTTTCCCATGCTATAATTAACGTCATTTTATTATGCATTTCTTTTCAAGGAAAAATGCCATTGCCTTGCCGATAATTAATTATTTATAGTTTTTCGCACTCTAGCTCTCTTGGGTAAACAGTATTGCAATTTTGTTGTTTATTTTGTTTTCACGGTAAAAGAAAGAAGGGATAACAACCTAAGGGCTGAGGGAGAGAGAACCCCCACCCAAAAAGTAGCAAATAACCAAATTGAAGCCTTTCATTCATTTATATTCATGGAGTAGTCACAATAGAAGTTCTTGTGGTACACAACTCTATTTTGACTTGGGTCACATAAATGCTCTCCTCTCTTCTCTCTCCCTTCTCTCCCTCCTCACACCTAAAATATTTCCGACAACTTTTCGACATCTTGTCTTCATTATGACTCTCCTGGGTGCCCCCGTGTATAGAAGAGCAAAGCTTCAATTCCCGGTCATCAAAATATATATATATATATATATATATATATATATAAGATCGGTAATATCAAGGTGCGTGTCAACCAATGGAGCTATGCAAACATGTCAGTAGCCCCGTAATTCCTAGTTATGGAGGATGGATGAAGGTACGTGATCTTCGTTTTGACAAAGCAAGTGTGGTTTTTCCAATATAATAGGTGATGAATGTGTGAGCACATGGCAATATGATCCTTTACCAAAAAGATCTGATAGAAGTGAACATCAAGGTAAAAGAAAACAACACAGGCTTCTTATCAATATCAACAATAATCCACCTTCCCTTTCATCTTCTAATTCAACATTATTGGTGTGTATGTTGTACAGTATTCCAAAAGTAATCCGTTGAAGACAAGTAGTTGTAAAAATTCTCTATTTTCTCTCCTTCCAACCCATCCACAAAACAGCCCTAAAGTTTTGGCCTTCCCTTTAGAGAACTTTTCTTCCTGCTGTTGGAAGTCAAAATTCCTCGTAATGTTAATTTTTGTGTGGCAAGTCCTTAAAGTTGATACCTGGATCGTAATGCGACGAAGTCAATGGATCTATTAGGAAAGAGTGTCGTATTCTCTGCAGGCGATTGAGGACCTTGACCACCTCTTTGATAGCTATGACCCTTTTTTGTTTTTGAGCTTTCTTCTTTTTGGCTTATAGTGGGAGAATTTCACCTGTGCTTTTTGTTGGAACATTTGAAAAGAAAGGAACCATCGCGTCTTCCAAGACAAGGCTACACATTACAATCGAGTTTTTTATACTATATGTTATTATGTTGTATCTTGGTGCAAGCTTATTTCTCCTTTCCAAAACTATAGCTTTAATTCACTCCTAACTAGCTGGAGGTCTCTATTGTAGTTTCATGTGGGCTTGCCCATTCTTGTAATTTCATAATTATAATGAAATTGTTTCTTATCCAAAGAAAAGTTTTCATCTTGCTCTGCCAATTGGGTGTAGCTCTCTGATTGAGGAACTCCATCTTCCCCACCCTTTCATGATAAAGAGTTGTCCTGTGGCGTGCTGGATTTGTGCGGTTTTGTAGGGCCTTTGCGTTTTGAGGAAATTTAGGGGAGTTGAGAGAGCTAACGAGGAGGTGGAGTCCGGTGTTAGGTTCTTTCTCCCTTTGGACTGCAGTTTCCAAGGCTTTTTTTAAGTACTCTATAGGTCATACTTGACCTGTTATCTATACATGACCGACCAAGCATTGAGAAAGACGGCTTCCCTCGTTTTCTTTTACGGGATGTCCCATGGATGTGTTAATAAATGTGGTCAGTTTTCTAAAAAAAGGTTTCGTTGTCTAAGTTAAGTTGATTTTGTTTTTCCCGTCTGGCAGGATTTTATATGATAAGAGGTTTTCTGTCTTCCATCACCCTGTTCTGGATGAGGATGCTCCTAATTACCGCTCAGTCGTCCAAAACCCAATGGACATAGCTACATTGCTTCATCGTGTTGACTCTGGGCAGTATATTACCTCTTCATCATTTATTCAAGACGTCGATCTTATTGTTTCTAATGCAAAGGTATTCCTAGTGACTAAATTTTCTACGTAAACTACATGTTGATTTAATTAGCACTTAATAATATGAAAATTCTTGTGCAAGTATGTTGAGTAGTATTCGTGCAAGGCACCACGTGTCTAGCTGAGTTGTGACAAACTGACGTCGTCCGGGTGATTCAAGACGAATTATAATTTAAGTTTTTTTTCTGGTAGGTCACATATGTCATTTTGCCCATAGTGGAGAACTAATAGGTCAATTTAGTTGCTTGGCTTGAGGCTTGGGACAGAGTTACTGCCATTATTTTATCTAGCAAATGGGAATTATCAAACATGCTAATTCTAGAATTTTGTCTATCCTTTGTGTGTGTGCATGTTGCTTGGGTCTTTTTTGTTCTTCTAATTTTAAAATGAAACATGTGTCTCTATTTTTTTATATTCGTGATTGTCTGAGCGAGCTTGCGTGCATCTTGACTAATGTCACGAGACATACCTTCTGACTCTACAACATTTGGATATCAAGAAAACACCTAGGAAATTAATTCTTAGGTAGGTGGCCGCCATGAACGCATGACCCCTTAGCTCCCCAGAAGTTTCTAATATATATATATAAACCATAAAACAGAAGAAAGGGTTCAGTTCTATGGTGCTTTTGAACCTTTATTTCTTTTATGAGCAATAATTTCTTATAGGCTTTGTATTTTTTTCAGGCTTATAATGGAGATGATTACAATGGTGCTCGGATTGTTAGCAGAGCTTTTGAGCTTCGAGATTCAGTATGTTAAATTGTTGTTATTCATGAGTTTCTTCTGAAGTTGAGTGGCTTTATCAGCATCGATATCTCTATCCATAGGTGCATGGAATGCTGACACAGATGGATCCAGCGCTTATTGCATTCTGCGACAAGATAGCTGCCCAAGGTGGTCCACTGAACATGCCTGATGAACTTGGGGGAACCATGTTTCCATCTACCACCCCAGTTGCGCAGTTGGGAACTGTTACTAGAGCTAGTGCTCGATTGCGAAATGTACAACCGGAGATTGATTTCAATCGAAGTTGTGAGCCATTAAAACACCCAAAGAAGAATGTGGATGCTGCTGATCATACAGGTACTGTGAATGAATAAATGCCAATTAGAAAGCTCGATTTTCGTATGTTTTGTATATATTTCTTAAATCATGAAATACTGAAGAAAATATTATTTTGCTGCCTAAGTAGCACCACCCCACTTCAAGCTTAAATACGGTTGAAGGTTAAATCATGAACCTATTACTTGACAGATTTAAGATTAGGTCTTAAAGATACGGTTGAATGCCACCCAGCTTAGTAAAGGATTGTTGGGAATCCCACATCGGAAATGTGAGGAGGCTTCCCCGCCTTTATAAGATAAGTGAGCTATTCCTGAGTCTTCTCACAACCCATTGGCTTTGAATAAAACTCTATGTTATCTAATAAAACTCTATGTTATCTAATATAGCATGCAAGGAAAAGACGAGACACCAACCCCTATCCCTTGAATCATCCTCTCCCCCCCCC
>JBBMEF010011955.1:0-21473 GCA_037832685.1 Sicyos baderoa | reverse complement strand
CCATCCAATTTTAACGGTAAGGGCATTATTGAAACTTTTGTTAAAGTTCAAGGGCAATTTTGATACTTTTGAAAGTTGGGCATTTTTTAGACAACCTTCAAAGTATAGGGGCATTTTCTATAATTTAGCCTTAAAATTAATTAAGATAATTAACTTGTTACCAACAATACTAAATAAATTAGTGGTGCACTGGTTTAATTGTTTAATTGTAAACTGGTACAACATCAACATAAAATATGTTTTGAGTTTTGAATTGTAGAACTAAAAGGAACGTACCTCATCTCACTTTTATTGACAAAATTGAAATATCCGATAAAACATTATAATTGTTTTATATTTCCCATTAGAAAAATACAGTACATACATAGTGTTACGATCTAACTTCGTTGGCTTTGGCGAAGGGGTCGTGCGGCATTTGCTCTAATCCGGCGAGCAAGTCAGCCAAACGAAAGTGCAAAGCGGGTGGCCCCGCAGGGCAACCTCCTTCTCGAGACTCGAGAAAAGGTTTTCGAAAAAGGGAGAAAGAAGGTTTGAGAAATGCTTTTGTCTTTTGAAAAGTTATACTGTGTAACAAAAACCACATCAACTATATTGCATCACAAATGTAATGGTAGGAAGGAAGCTTCAAGAAGTCATACCCTCTATAGTACATTCTAAGGCCTTTTTGATATATCAGGCTTGCATATCAAAAAGGCGAGGAGACATACGCTCCAAAAATTGAAAAGAATTAAAACCAACATGCAATGAAATACTATCCTATATAGGAATAACGATAACATGAAGAAAATGAAATCTAACCTATGAAAGCATGGTAAAATGGTTCGGAACGGGCACGCGGCCATGGGCAAAACGCCCTCGACAAGCGTGACCGTGACACATAGTCAACAAAACACATGTCGTCAACTATCACGAGTTTAAAGTTATATTTTGCTATTTAGTTTTTTTTTTTTTTAGTTCAAGGGAGAATGGATCACAAACCCTTAAAAGAGGATAGTATTTTTTTGTTTTTTTAAAAGTTATATTTTGCTATTTTTTTATTATAGTAAATATGTCTTAGATTCTCCAACAACACTATGTATTTACTAGGGGTATAAACGGTTCGGTTTAAGTGTCAAACCGGAACGGAACCGTTTAGATATCTCAGGATTTGTGTAAATCGAGATTGAACCATCAATGAACATAAACCGAACTGCCCCAAACCGATAAACTGTCTGATTGATCGGTTCGATCTGGCGGTTCATCGATTTTATGAATTTACCATACTCGACCGAAGCACTCACTAGAATTAGAAGCAAGTTTGGGCCGAAGCCCGTGAATTGACTATAAATTATCAAAATAAATCTTATTTATAATATAACTACAATCGTTCGGTTCGGTTTCAAGCAAAAAAAATGAGGAAACCGAAACCGACCAAAACTGTTCGGTTTTTAATATTTTTAAACCGAATCCGACCGAATATTTCGGTTCCAACCCCAACCGATGTCGGTTTCGGTCGATTTTACTGGTTTGGTAGATTTTTCGGTTTTTCTTTGCGCCCCTAGTATTTACTAAATTACCGTCTTTTTCTTATCATATAGTAAAAATCTTCCTGCCTTCTTTAGAAGTAGAGATGTCCATTTTCACCGTGGGGCCGGGGCCCCGCGGGGACCCGCCCCGAACGGGGCGGTGAATCCTCGTTTAGGCGGTTAATGGGGGAGTGAGTGGGGATGAAAAATTCCCCGCAACCTAAATGGGGATGGGGAATACATTCCCCATCCCCGTTTCCCCGATCCCCGCCTGTTTATATTTAATTTTTATATTTTTATTTTTAAAAATATTGTTTTCCCCTCCTTTTACTCATTTAATCTTTAGTTATAGTATTTTGTTCGTAAAAATATTTATTCAAATGCAATTTTTTTTATTATTATTATTTATCAAATTAAAATTAATGTATATTTTTCATGAAAAATTAACTATTTGCAAATATTATTAAAAATACTTATAAAAATTAAGATTAGAAAATGAAAAAATAAAAACAAAATGGTGAATTTTTCACCGTGGGAACCCGATCCCCGTCATTTTCCCGCGGTGAATCCCCGTCCCCATCCCCGCGAAAAAAAATGGTAAATTTCGTAGGGATGGGGAATGATTTTGTTAGCGGGGATAGGGACGGGGAGGGCATTCCCCGGCCCCGCCCCGCCCCGCCCCGTGGACATCTCTATTTAGAAGTCATATTTTGAAAATGGGCAGCAACGAGGCTATGTATTTACTAAACTACCCCTAAAAAACTCGCGGTGGAGAATTAACGAACAAAAGACAGAAAAAAGAAAAGAAACTATTTGACGGATGACTCACAAATTTCCGACTGGTACAGCCGAGGGAGGAGGATAATGCTATGGCGTCCCTGAACGTCACTGCCGCGTGTTTGTCATTCCGGCGGCCGGAATTTCCCTCCGGCAATACGAATCGCCGATGCCTGATCGGAAGTTTCCATAATCGTAAACCGACCTTCCCGCTCTCGGTCGCCGCAAATTCTCCCGAGCCATTGCTGTCGAGTCCGGCAGAGAAGCCTGAAATCGAGCTCGAATTTCTTGGGGTAACTACGCGTGGAAGACTTCATTGTCGGTGATTTGATTTTACTTCCATGATTCTGACTGTTTGATGTTTGTGATTCTTCGTTGCGAACAGCCGAAACCAGGAAGCGACGGATCGTTCCCGGTGAACACGGCCAAGGCGATTAGCGGCGAGAAGCTGCTAAGGAATATAATGCTGGATAACAAGATCGAGTTGTACGCTCCCTATGTAAGTTTTGATTTCTTCACTACACGGATTACGGAGTCCGTTGTGAAATTGTGAATTATTGCTGAACCGATTTGTATGTTGCCCTAACACTGCCAAAGCTTATCTATCGCAAGGAGTATTATGGATAATTAATGTCATCGTCTTCAATTTCTAGTAATGTGAAGGAAATAACGTTATGCAATGGTGCCCCGGGTATAGGGGAGCTTCGCTCCCCTATATCCCGGTTTTCAAAAAAATGGTCGTGGAGTTTGTCAATGTCGGTATTGGATAGTGATGACTGTTTCTCGAAACCTATATATGAATTTTCAGCTGATATTACTGAATCCAATTAGAGAATAGAACAATGCCTTACTTACTTTGTCTGATCATCATGTCTCACTGTCTTGATGATTTGTTAATGAGTGCTTAAGTATTGATAAAGTATTAAATTTATTGTAACCCATTGACTTAAATTTTTAAGTTTGAGATCGAACATGGTATTAGAACAAGAGGTTGCATGTATGAATTGTTGTAGATTACTTTCCTCTCTAGTTAATATTGATAACAATTTGTCCCCAATGAGTGGCGTGGTGGTTGGAGACTTAGGCTTTGAAGGTGTACTCCCCTTCCAGGTTCGAGACTCACATGTGACATTAATGTGTAGACACTTCCCATGTCTCAATTGTTTTGATGTCGCCCGATGTCTGGCCTAGGGACGGGCGTGGTTAATCCGAGTATAATGGAGGAAAGTTTCGATTTCCCGGTCTTCAACCCTGCAAGATATGAGTAGAGTAGTAGTAAATAGTTAATAAAATGTTAAAGTTACCAGTCTATCAGTTCTATAGTAATCTCATTGCTGTAATTAGTTATCATTTTCACCTGTGTTTTCTTGCATAATGTGTGTCATTAAAATGCATCCAAATGTTCTCAGGGAAAATTGATGAACTGTGGTGGTGGCGGAAGCTGCGGGACATGTATTGTTGAGGTAGTTTCGTGGCATATCTTTGTAGTTACAAGTTAGAGCTCTAGTACTTTTGCTCTGTGACTTCTATTTTTTGCTAGCCAAACTGGCGAGGTAACATAAAATGAAATTACTTCTAATGAATAATAAACGCAGTTCAGCTTGTTGTTTGCTTCTGGATGAAGAATAATAAATGCAACATTAGTGAGAAAAGAAACACTAGATATTCTTATTGAACCAAAAAACAGGGTGCGCAGTCTTGATCATTTCTTGGTGCTGTTTTGGTTTCATCCTACAGTTTTTGAATAATTAAGGCCCGGTTAAGCATTTGGTTTTTTGTTTTTTTTTTTAAATTGTGCTTGTTTTTTCTTCAACTCTTTACAATAGGGCTCAACTTTCTTAACAAAATATTTAAACTTTTAGCCAAATTTAATATAATTCTTTAAAAAAAAAAACTACTTTTTTTTTAAGTTTCAAAACTTGGCTTGGTTTTTAAAAAAACATTGGTAAAAGTAGATAATAAAACAAGAAGACTTATGCATAGAAGTAATATTTATATGCTTAATGTAAAAAAAAAACTAAATAGTTATCAAACTGATCCTAATTTATTTATTTTCATTTTTCTTTTACTGCATCACATGTTGTGTGGAGCATAGATTATAGGTAAAGGAAATTCTAAAGGAGAGGGCATATATGATATATGTGGTTTTTTTCTTAGGTTCAAACATTTTTGGTTGGTTGAAGTAACAATTTAGTCCCTAGATTTTAGTGTGCAATAGTTTTGTCCTTTAAACTTGTTACAGATTAATTTGTTATCTTTAATATGTAACAATTTAGAATGTTTCAACAAGATGAAAGTATTTGTTTTTAACATGTTACATGTAACAAAATATTCCTTGTATATATATATATATATATTTTTTTTTTTTTTTTTTTTGAGAAAGTATTCCTCATAGTTTATAAACATATTTGTTTCCTAATCAATTTACTGATATATATGTAAAAGATCTTGTTAGATCATAGCAATATTTTATATTATAGGGAACTAAAATTTTATATATTAAAGTTTTAAGACTAAATTATTACAAATTTGGAAGTACACGGACTAAATCATTACGCACCTAGACTAAAAGTTATACTAAATTATTCCTTTAATAAAAGTACTAGGACCAAATGTGTTTGACCTTCTTTTTAATTATTATTAATACAAAGAACTGGATTTCTGATGACCGTGTCTAATCTTCTTTGTGCAGATAATTGATGGGAAGAATCTATTGAATGAGAGAACAAATACCGAACTTCGTTATCTGAAGAAGGTAAGATAATAATTGATAGATTTGAATCTCACTTTCTCAGCTTCTTTTGTTTGTCTTTACGCAGATATGGACTCAATATGCAGTCCCCACAACCCCTGAAAGATTTAACCAGATACAATATATACATTTTTTTTTAATTTAAAAAACCCCTTTTAGATTAGCTATGAATTTTCCCAATATAGAAATTTTCTCTATCAGTTGACGTCGTTAAATCTCCTGAGGGTCCAATATGAAAACATTTTATCCCCGAAACTGCATCATTTCAGACCAAGATATGATATGTTCACTTTATTTTTCTAATATCTCCTGCCCGCTTGTTGAGCATTGTTGGCTCAAACAAAATCCTAGTCCACGTAATCAAGTATCAAGGTTTTTTTTTTTGATACGTGTGACTATCTGGGTCAGCCTATGTGTACCTCAATTATTCTTATGGAACATAAGACCTTATCCTACAACATTTGTTTTTCAAGAAAACTTATAAGAAATTAATTCCTAAATAAGTGTTCACCATACATTAAAGTCATAACCTTCTGATTCCTTAAGTTTAAACTCTCTTTTAACTTCAACTTTCTGAAAAAGTGGCGGGAGCCTGATTTTCTTAATGTTTTCTATAAGTTTGGCATTCATCATTTGTTCGCACGGATCAATACTAACTTTAGTTGTGACAATTCAGAAACCTGAAAGTTGGAGGCTTACTTGTCAGACAATTGTTGGCAATAAGGAGAACTCTGGCAAGGTATTGTCAAGAACTCATCATCTTAGTATCTATTTGCTTCTTCTTTTCAGATCTTTACGACAATCCCTCTATTATTGTATTGAATATAAAAGATTCATGATATGCCTATATTTCAACCGTGATTAGACTGCCTGGCAAGATTTATGGCAGATGGCGAAGCCAATTTTAATTTAGTTTTACCTCAACATTTATAAATCTGTAATTTTACAAATCTTAAATTTTAGGTCGTAACGATTTTATCTTCGTAGTTTTTTGTTTTTGAAAATTTATGTTTCTTTTCTTACAATTGTTTAACTAACACTTGAACGTAGGGAACTCGAACACATGACCACTTAGTCACAAGTTTTTACTTGTGTAAAACTATGCTCTTTTTAGCTTTCTTGTCATTTCTCTACCATGATTTTCATCTTTTTAAATCAAGGGTTTTTGTAACTCCCGAGGTTAGGAGGGGTACATGAATGAATTGTGGCCACATCTAAATGAGAAAGATACTAGAAAGATTTAAAAGAATTGATAGTAATTAACTATACCAACAAGGTGCACATTTCTTTTCGATGGCTCAACTATAAAAACTTCAAAATTAAGCCTGCTTAACTTTGAGCAATTCTAAGTTGCGTGATCTTCTGAGATTTTTTCATCCTAATTCTAAATTCTAGACCTGAGTGGTTACATGTTTGAAATATTAACCTCATTTAAAAAAAAAAAAAGTCTTTTAGTCTTCAAAATTTGGTTTGGATCTTGAAAACATTCTTTTTTATATATTAGAAAACATTCATATAACAGTATAGAGAAATTTCCAGGTAAAAGTCATGTTTATTTACTTCATTTTCAAAAGCAAAACAGTTAAGACCCACACCTCTCACTATCAATTGGTTTTGAGGTGGAACCTCATGTTATCTAATATGGTATTAGAGTTTCATGTAGGTTTTAGTCTCCCAAATTCCAATCAAATCCAAATGCTTAAAAACCTAAGCAGGTATTTGATCCATTAATTCGGATTCAATCTTAGCAACGTAATCCTTAGCTGGTAATTCGGACTCAATCCATGTGGGTATTGATCCAAAAAATTGGATCCAGTCCAAGTTTATAAGCCTGAGTGGATATTTTGATCCACAACTTTGGATCTAATTCAAGATGACTTTGGATCTAATTCAAGGTGGTCTTCCCAATATGACATCAACTTGAAGGGATATGAGATACTCACCTTTTCCCATATTATAAAGGTGGGAGTCTTTAACATCTTAATAAGATATATGAGCTACTCCTCTCCCTACCAATTGGTTTTGAGGTGGAACTTCATGTTATCTAATAACTTTTCGTTTTTCTTAAGATAATATTTGAATTTTTAGTTAAATTCCAAAAACAAAAAACGTGTTTTAAAGACCGTTTATTTTAGTTTTCAAAGTTTGGTTTGTATGTGAAAACATTTGTAAAAAAAAAAAAGGTTGATGGATGAAAGTAGGGACAATTTAGATAAAAATCTATAGGATGGTAATATTTTGGATTTAAGATTAAGTAGGAACAATCGCATTTCAAATCACTTTGCCCTGCGGCAACTTCATTTCATAAATTTAGTTGGACCATTGGTTACAGGTTGTGGTTCAAAGGTTGCCTCAATGGAAGAAGTGATTTAAAAGTTGCATAATTAAGTAGCGGTTGTGGTTTGCTGCAGAAGAAGAGATATAATATTATCTTACACCAGTTAAAGCTCACTTGATTGAAGGCTGTTACCTTAACAAATTGTGGCTTCACACTGAAATATTTGGTGTTCCACATTTGCTAGCTCCTCTTTTACCAGTGTGTAAGTTGAATTGTATATTTTGAGAATCTTGGTTGAAAAAAAACAGATCAAGTCTATTACTTTTGTTAATATTGGTGTATGTATTGTTTATTCCCACATTCTTATACATCATTTATGTAATAGGATTGCAAAGATTAAAATAGAAGATTCAAGATTTATTGTTGGACAAATGGACTGGTGTGCAAGTGCCCAATTGATTTACAAGTGTTGCTATTTGCTTGTTTATTTTTAATTTAATGAAAGTTTACGTGTGAAGGCCGTCTACATGATCTTTTAGCACTGGAGTCTACTTTCAATGTTAGTACCAAATCAAATGCTTTAAGTACTGACCCATATTTTGATTGCTTGTCTATTTTTAATTATATTTTTTATTTGCTAATTTTTTCAATATGTTGCAGCTCTCTTAGGAACAATATGATTTCATCTCCACACATCAGGCACAACTTTCTTTCTGTCAGCTTGTTCACTTGCAACTTATCCCCCTATTTATTTTATTTTATTTTATTTTATGGAAATCTCTGTTCAAATTTTGCTGCCATAACTTTCTTTTAACCTTTACTGGACGACTGTAAATTATTGAAATGATAAAACCACATATCTATGAATTAGTTTGTAATCCATGATATGTTTGCTTTCTTGTGCTTGAAGTAAATATGAAGATGCATGTACTCCATTCATGGTGGAGTTTTGCTTCATCACGGACAACACCTATACGAGTATAGAGGTACGCACCTGGTCTATTAGCTTCCCTATTTGACATTGCTAGCTTTTTTTTTTTTTTTTTTTGATATCCGTGATTGTCCGGGCCAGCTTGCACGCAGCTTGACTAATGTTACGGGACATACCACATGATTCTACTATATTTGGATGTCAAGGAAACTCGTAGGAAATTAATTCCTAGGTAGGTGACCACCATGGATTGAACCCATCACCTTAAGCACTCCAAAGCCCTCTTTGACCACTTGAATCACTCTATGATGATTTATTTGACTTTTTTTTTTTAGTACAAATTGGGGGAAGGGGGATTACAAATACCGATTCCAAGGATCGAACCCGTGACCGTGGAGTGGAAATGGATTAACACCAAACCAGATAACCAATCGCGCCACCGACCCATTCGATCAGTAGACTTGAATTTGTGACATATAATTTTCAACTCTTCATATTGATGCCCTTTTTTTATTTTATCATTAATGGTCCCATCGTAAGCGGAATTTTATCTTGTCCCTCTAATGTTTAGGCCAACTAGACCTGGAAACACGTAGACACGGTTCTTAAGAAAAGGTTATGGCTATGCAGTGAAAATAGTTAGAGAATTGTAACCGTAAAATGATATTACATTAACCATAAATGAGCGCAAGAACGAGGGCGGAATATTCTTGCTGAACATGTTAACCATGAAATAATATTACATTAACATTAACCAATTAGGTAATAATGTATGCAGCTAGAGAAATAATTATTTTTGCTTCCCCGTGGGAGGTCTCAGATTTGAATTGTAAAATTTCTTATTGTCTCCCGAATTTGGATCTTGGAATGGGTGTGGGTGCCCTTGAGTATATAGTGGGACCAATTATTAATCCAAATGATTATCTACATGTGGATAGCCCCGATCTCCCGGTCACTAAATAATAATCACTCTTCTGTTTCTAACCACTAATTGATGTAGCATGCCCGAATGCATATGTGGCATGTAGTCAATTACTTGAGGCCTCAACTTTGTTACATTTATGTCATTTAATGAGTGTAGTTGAGAGAGGATTCTCAAGAATCTGAAGCTTTAAATGTTTTACTGGTTTACCTTGTCCTACTAGATTGATATCATATGGCAGGTACTAAAAATGGAGGGTGAAGTACTGAACTTGCTTAACTTTCAGCTCTCTGTTCCTACTACAAAAGCGTTTCTCAGGTATCTTGGTCCCATAAGCTCACATCTCTTTCTTACACTTCTGTCAACATGCCATATAACATTGTCGTTCTAAAAGACACTTCTTCGCATGATATCTGTAGGTAGCACAGATTTCTTGTTAGCTATTTGAGGTGATGGTTGTTCATCACTAATTGCAAAATAGTAATTTAGAAAACCTACTTAACTCATAAAATTTAGTTCAAAAATCATAGATATGCAATGTTAATCATACTTTTATATGGTGGTCAAGGGAGCCTGGTTGGTAGAGCGTTGAGGTCTCTAAGATATACTCTCTTTAGAAGTCTCACGGGTGAATTTAATTGTAAAATTTCTTGTTGTAGGCAGGCTTTAGAACGGGTGTGACGTGTGAGGGTACCTTTGGATATGTAGTGGGGCGAAACTCCGATGCTCGGTTAAAAAAAACATAGCATTTATGTGGACATATCTTTCGCATTCATCTAGAAAACCAAAATTTAAAGCTCGTATAGTGACTTTTTCATTTCTTGTTTATCATTTGATCTTTACAAATAAAGAAAGAGAAAACTTGTCTCCTCATGAACGAAGAGGCACTCTATGGTTAAGAATTGTGTGACACCATCTGTTCTACATAGTTTTTATTTTTATTTTTTTAAATATCATTTTGTTTATGAAAAAATAAATATGTGGCCCCTATAGAGTGTCTCATAAAAAGAAAAAAGACATACTTTTGGTAATGGTTTATTTATGAAAAATATTTAGATCATGTCCAAGCATGACTTAAATATTAATGGCCACATATGTAGCCCAATATGAGCCACGAATTCTTTCTCTCTTTTTTTTCTCTATTTATTTTTTGTGCTTAGCATAGAGTAAAATGTGGCTTATATATTAGTGGGCATTATTATTTAGGTCATACCTGGATATGACCTAAATATTTATCTTTATTTATAGTTTGCCCCTTCTCGAAACATGTTTGGTAAAAAAAAAAAAATTGTGTTCTCTGAAACTTTAATTTGAAAAGTCATTTTTTTTAATTATATTTAATTATGCCCTTTATACGATAAGAATGATAAAACAAAGCAAACAGACTAATCAAGAAACAAGAAACTTGATTTTGTTACTTCTAAACATCTAACATTTCCAAAAAAAAAAACAATAAATGAGAAATAGTAACTTTTTATTTTTTAGTTCAAAATAGTAATTATTACCAAACAGGAAACAAGAACTAGAAATGTAACCAAACAAGAGCCAAAAGCTGTTTCAAATCTTGATCTGTTCTATTCTAGATTTCATTTTGGTTGAATATGGTAGCAACAGCCAGGAGCTTGACAAATTATGTAGCAGAGTTGACTCTTGGTGAGTACACAGCTTTCTCAGGTTTCTGCCTTCAGTAGTGGCTGCATCCGTGGTGTTCAACTGTTCTTAGCCAAATGGATTTTTTTTTTTTTTTTTTGGAACAAGGGTAACCACACCTGTTCCTAGGCCAGACACCGGGAGACATTAAAGGAATGGAAATACGGTAGGTGTCTACAAATTGATGTCACAGGTGAGTCTTGAATCTGGGACTTTGAGGGAAGACACCTTCAAACTCCAAGTCTTCAACCAACTGTGTCACCCTTGGACTAGCCAAATAGATTTCACTCATGGGTCCGTTTTTAATCATCCCTTTACTGTTCTCATTTTTGTCCCTTGTTTCCTTTTTCCTTCCTTTGCGGCCCCAGTTTACTATGTTCAATAATTCAATCAGACTATGGACATAATTTTATAGTAACGTTTTTCATGCATATCTTCATCAATTTCCAGAATTTGGGATCTGGAGCTTATACTAATTACAGTGCCCCTCCGACCTAAGATTGAACTCTACAAGTTGCTCAATAAACGCCGTATTCCACAAGTATAGACTACATGAGGTTAGAAACACAGATTTTGATCTTCTTTATAAGTATACTGCTACTTCAACCGGTTCAATCCGGTCATTAATTAAGATTTAATTTTCTACTATTTTTTTTTTTACTGTGAGTATTATAGTATAAGGTACATTGTATTGTGAAAATAGTTAAAGTGTATATATATATAGCTTTAATCGATAGTATAAGAGAATTTGTTAAAAATAACAAATTTTATTGTCTATTTGTTACGGGACATACCGAAATTTATTCTTAGGTAGATGACATTGAATCCACCACTTTATATACTCTAAAATTTTCTTTGACTAATTGAATAATTCACGATGATTTTTCAACTTCCACGGTCAAATAGTCATTTGGTGGATTCAAATGTCACAAAATTATTTAAATTTTTTTTATATTTTTTATTTTATTTAAAAAAAAATCAATTTCGAAAAAATTGCCTAAAATATGGTGCTTTAAAATTGGGTTGGTTTCTACCCTCTTGATATTCCAACATTATTTACTCTTTGTTTTCTTTTTACTTTTTCAATCAACTTTTTATGAATGTTTTTAAAGTTCAAGTAAAAAAATAAGTATGTTACACACGATAACTAAATGGTGTTTGAGAATTAATCTTAAAAAAAAATAATGTTTTTGAAAATTATTCTTCTTTCTCACATTTTTCTCTACAACTTTGTTTGTCTTTTTTTTTTTTTTTTTTTGTTTGGAAAGAGTGGTTTGTTAGTTAAGTCGCTTTTAATAATCCTTTTTCATTTTTGGTTTTATATTTTAAAAAGTAAAAATCATATATCTATTCTTGAATATTTAAACAAAGAACTTCATAGAAGGAAATAATGTTTATGAGCCTCGAGATTAGTGCTTTTCTTGTCGTGGTTCCCTTTTTAACTCCTACCATCACCGGGATTGGAGCCAAGAATGCAATGCCCCTACTCTGTCTCAGATTCAAAATTTATCTATAAAAAAGATTGGAAGTTTTAATTTTGTCCTTTCTCATGAAATTTTCTAACTTCCAATCTAGACCTTCAAAACAAAATTCACTCATTTCAATTTTCAGTTTTCCTCATAGATATATTTTAAGTAAAAAAAAAAATGATTTTGTAATAATAGTTTTAGTATAAGGAAGAGCATAAATGTTTCTAAAATGTAAAGTAAATTAGTTGAAAGTAATTTTGAGAGTGAAATACCAATTTTCAAAATTAAAGTCGTGATTGTGGTGTTAACTAAATTATCATCAAACAATGAAATTATTAGGTAACAATTCTTTCAATAAGCACACTAAATTATAGTTTTATTGAAAATATTAAAAACTATAAAAATTGATATTTGAAAATATATGAATATATATATAATATTCAAATACTATTCTTTTGACAAATAAAACAAGTCTTGAAATATAATTATTATAAGTTGACTTAATGATTTCAAGATTTTGAAAAGTTAACAAGAATAGTAGTGACATTAATGTTGTTTAAGAACCAAAGTCCATGGAATGGAATAGCTCAATTTCCATCCCATTGTTGTTAAACTAAAGATTTATATATATATATATATATATATATATATTTTAACCAGAGAAAATGAAATGTCATTTTTAGAGGATACTTTAATTTTTCACGTGGAGCTGCACAGATTCTGTTTATCATGATAGTTTGGGAGCGTGGCGACTTTAACCCCCACAAAACCAGACCCGATACCTGAACCCAGGGGCATTATAGACCTTTCAAGTTGTTTGAAGGGATAAGGAAAAAAAGATAAAGCTAAGTAATTAAATAATTGTGTTATTTGTTTTTTGTTTGGCATATTTGTTAACAGGATGTGGTGATTCCAGATGTCCTTCTGTAGTAGGGCGTGGGCGTGGGGTTTAGATAATTAAAGGTCATAACAAGAAACAGACTCTTCAAATGTTTGGTTGACATCAAATATTTGGGAGACTAAGGACAAGCAAACATCATATGATCATTAAAAGACAATGCTGTCTTGTCCTTTTTATCACCACAAAAAACTCAATTCATTAACTTTCTTTTTTCTTTTACTCCTTAGCTTCCATGAATCTCTACCTACTTCTCCATTCACTTTCCCTCTTTTTTTTACTTTTGCCGTGAATTCCACTACTTCCATCACTACCATGTTCAATTTCGACTTTACGATTATTATGAATTGACTTAGTAATCACCAAAGTATTTTGTAGAGTAAGAAGTTACATTTTTCGCCTATTTAAGATTTAACTTTCTATAAATTTCTTTGATAATTAGATGTCGAATGATTATATAATTTATTACGTGAGAATTGATCTAGAGAGCGACATATATCGAAATTGGATATTTAAGACTTTAAGAATAAAATTATATTTTTAACTTTTTTTTCTTTACGGCTCGTTTCATTTTGATACTTCTACTCTTAAATGGTAAATTTAATTTTTATATTTTCAACAAAGTCCTAAAGTTTAGCAAACTTGATAAAATAATATAGTTTTCATTGTGTAGTTTTAAAACTCGAGTGAAAGTTAATAGAATAAAAAATAAAAATAATGATGATAAATTAGAGATTTATTAAAAATATATAAACAAAAAAAGTTATAAGGCCTAAACCATCATTCTAGATTATTGTTCTGTTTTAAAATATTTGTTAACGATAGTATTTTTAACATTTTTTCTTTCGAATCTCTTCTTTTTATAAAATTATTGTCTTTGTGTTTTTCTTAATGTGATATCAAGTTAATGTTTATATTATAAAAAAAGGGAAAAAAAAACATGGGGACCTCACATTAAAGTGAAAATGATTATTGTCTACCTCAGATACAAAAATGTTGCAATTTGCTCGTGGGGTGGAATATGAGAGTATTTAGCAACCAAATGGGGTCGGTGGTAAATCTCATCAATCAGCGTTTATTAAAACCAAAAATAGAATGAAGAAAAAATAACTATCATTATTGTTTTTTTAACCAATAACCATACCCTAAAACTGCCATTTTTGTTAATAAGCTTAATAGTTAAATTAAAAAAAAAAAAAATCAATTATGGAGGATAGAGATTAAATATTCGAATTCATGATATCTTAGATAATCATACCCGAAAAAACTCGCATACCACGGTGGGGTCTTCTAATATCCCCTTGGTCTAAACCAACATGTCAAATAAAGATTTTACCTTATACCTCTCTAAGGATCAAAGGAAAAAGAAAGGAAAAAGAAAATTGAAGGCATATTAGAAGTAATTTTAAAATGACTAAAATCACTATAAAAAAAATGCCTGATTTTAGTCATTCAAAAATCACTCTCAATGAACTGAAATGGACTGCAAGAACTTTCCAATAAACTTGCAGAGTAAGAGTTAAAAGATATCCAACATCATCATAATGGAGATAGAGAAATTACATGACCCAACAAAATAAGGTTACAAAGGTAGAGCTGCCAAAGGACCAACACAAAATTACATATTCCCATTTTGATCCCTCAACTAAGCAAAATTACATTTCATCCTCTCTCACAATCCTATTTCCCCTCTGGTATTTTCCCATCCCCCATTAGAAAGACAGCCAAATGGAAACAGAAACAAAGAAAAACACATGGGTTAGCTTCTTAGTGTGAGAATAACATTGATTTTCATGTGTTTTTTTTTAATCAATGGGACAAACTCAGCAGGCTGTTTTGAGGATATGCTTAATGAGTTACCAGCACAGCAGTGTTCCCAGCCATTGGTTGAACGCCGGCCGCTGCGTTCTCGAGTTGCTCCCATATCTGCTTACGTTTGTTCGCTACTAATGCCTCCTTTGCTTCTTCCTCCTTGAAGTGTGCATGGCATGATATGAATAGATCGTCGTCCATCTCCATGAATATCTTTCTAACGTTTAATGTTAGGTTCACTACTGCTTGGTTCCAATGGCTCTGTACATTCCTCTCTAAGGCGGGAAGTATGATGGGCAATATCACGTGTCGGTTGTGCGCGATCAAGTTCACGATGTGGTCGTTGTTCCACAAGAAAAGGGACCTTTCAGCTACCTGAAAAACATAGCAAGTTGATTGAACAGTTTCAGCAACACAATGGTGTTGAAAGAAGACTAAACTTGAATGTGAAATATGATCTGACTGAATAAAATAAAACTAAACCAAACCAAATTGTTGGTGTCAACCAAGAAGTTATCTGTTGTCTAAGAAAGTGATGGAACATATGAACCATCCATACCAAATGTGAAAAAAGAAAGAGATTTTAGAACTAAGCGTCGAATATAAGTAATAATATGTGACAATGACACGAACACGATGATAACTGAACAATCAAAGCATAAATCGATAAATACACAAGCTTTGAGAGATTACTACCTGAAAATGGCAACTGTTGATGCAGCATCCTATTCTCCAGAACAAGGGAACCATGACTTTCTGAAATTCCATCATGTTAACTGCTTCCAAAATCTCCTCTAACTCACCCAGAAACATTACCTCTTTCTGACTACTCGTGATCGGCCAATATTTCAACAGTCCTTTAACCACAACACTCGCAAGCTTCGGTTCCTTCTCTACAAACTGCGTAATGCAGTACGAAAGTTGTTGGAAGTAGGTACCTACAGATTTCGGTTTATGCAGAGGAATCAAAACCCTCCACAAGAAGATCTTGTGCTCCTCTTTAAGAGGCAATGCAAACCCGCTGATTATACTTCCGAATATCTCCAGCAACTCAGCAATACCATTATGTCTTTCAGTCTCAGATACAAACCGATAGAATATATTGTTGATCGACTTACGAATAACCGGCCGATGAACCATAAACTTCCCATATGTCCTATGCATAATCGTTTTCAAACACTCCCTCTCTCTAGGATCCTCTGAATCAAACAACTCCAACAGTTTCGAGATAAAAGAATGATCCATATACTTTTTTGCAACCTTAGCATCAACACTCGAAGAATGTATAAACTTAAGCAACAAATCATACACAAGCTGCAAATGAGGCCAAGCAGGATCAAACGAGGGTTCATCATCATCATTTTCACCACCACCACTAATCATATTAACCCGATAATTCGGAGGAAAAACTCTAAACAGATTAACAGCACACATTTTACACAATGCATGAATAGCAGGCTCATTGAACTTCATAGTCCCAGCTCCAACAAAATCCACTAATTCAATCAACGTTTGTCGTTTAACACCTTTTTCAATTGAATTCTTACTGGGGTCAGTAAAATCAAACGCAACACAACAAAGGCTCAGTTTACTCACAAAGAGGTTCATCTTCTCCGACGACGGCACGTCTTTGAAAGGCACCAACGGCTCGATCCCGGCCACGAGGCTCGCCGGGAAGACCGCAGAAGACATTTTCTTAGTAGCATTGGACCGGCCCGAGGCAGAAGCTCCGCCGCTCGATCTCGGGGTCCCATTTCCAGAAGAGGATGTGGAGTTACTCCTTGGACTCGAACGGTGCGACGAAGACCGAGACGTCCTCGGCGAATCGGACGAGTCCGACGATTTTCGAGGAAGCTTGCTGAGGATCTGCTTCAGCATTGTGGATAATCAAATCGAGGGGAAAAGGGGGAAAGAGAGATCAAACCCAGAAGGGAAACTCGACCATAAGGAAGAAGAAGAAGAAAGAATCCTATGTATTGGGCATGAAATCGAGCGAATCGAAAGCAAACTCAAAGGGTAATGTAGAAATTACAGAGGACGAACATGGGTGAAAAGTCAGATCCAAATTCTCACAAGGAAGAAAGTAAAACCGGAATTGGAGAAAGACCCAGAAACAAGAAAGCAAAGAAAACAAAAGGGTTGAAGCAGAATCAACCCTAGAACAGAGAAATTGAAAAGAAAAAGGAGAAGGAGAAGGAGAAGGAGGAGATTTAGGGTTTGAAATGTGGGGAGTGAAATGAAGAACAGAGTTAGATTGAGAGTTGGAGAAGCGGAAATGGATAAAATGGGTAAAAAAGAAAAGGCGGATTCTTTGAATGGGAGAGATTATTAGCAAATAGCTAATGTTCGATCGCCATGAAAAGAATGGAGCAATCAACAAAAGCTCAGCTCTCTCTCTCTCTCTCTCTCTTTCTCTTTCTCTTTCTCTTTCTCTCTGTTTCTGGTTTTCTTTTATTTTTATTTTTTTTATTTTTTATTATTATTATTATTTTTTTCTTGGTAGTTGGGATTGAGAAGGAGAGAACCCTCGTTTGCATTTTCCAAGAGAAAATGCAAGCGCTTTACACGACACCATTTTTTCTTTTTTCTTTTTTTTTTTTTAATTCAACTATATTTATTTTTATTTTTATAAAAACAAAATTCAGAAAATATAATTTTTAGTATTCATAAATATTTTTACCTACTTTCCTATAATATTGATACCAACCATCGTTTGTAATATAAAAATGAAGTATAAATACTTTATAATTTTTTATATTTATAATTATTTTATGAGAATAATAATGTATCGTAATATTTGAATTAACGTTCTCGTATACCATTAATCTTATTTTAAACCTTAGTTTCATTTTCATATGAATATAAACACAAATATTAAAGTTTAAGAATTAAAAGTTATTTCACCACTAACCAAAATTGTATATAATCTAATGAATATTAATTGAAGAAAATTATCCTTCGGTTTTTCCGTTATTTTGATACTCAATATGTGTGTCTAATATCCGCCCCAATCAATTTACATTACTTTTATCAATATTTTAAGACGTGTATTTAAAATTTTAAGCATAAGTTTTTTTTTTTTGGAGAAAAATTTAAGCATAAGTTAAACAAACAAACAAAAAAGATAAATAAATATATGGTCAATACAAATGTAATTTCATCGCGTATTAACCAAATATTGTTAATTAAAAGAAAATTAAACATGGTTGTAAAAGGCAGGAGGAAGAGTTATCGAATAATTATTTTTACACAAATATTTAGTAACTAAAATTATTGGTATTTATGGTAGTACTTATTGATAATACAAAATCTTATATTAATGAGTATTTATAATATAATATTAAAATGTGTTAATAATTATAAATACATATTTTTTTAAATCTATATAGATTCATAATTATTTTGTAGGAAGATAACATTTATTAAGGTTTCCAATGAATATTTCAAAAAATAAATCCTTAAGATGCTTTGGAGGAAGGAGACCAATAATTTTTTTATAAAAGACACAACTGCTTACAAATTAGATGAATTCAAATACTCATTTTCGAGCTCAAACTAATGACGTAAAATTGAAATAGATTAACTCAAAATAATATAACTAACAACATCAATAATAGTGGGGCTAATTCCGTGAAATGCTAAGATCCCGTTTGATAACCATTTGATTTTTTGTTTTTTGTTTTTGAAATTTAAGCCTATTATCACTCAAATTTACTATAATGTCTTCCACCATTCCTACCGTTTATCTATCTTTCCTTAAGAAAGTAGGAGGATACTAACCAACTTTTAAAAACAAAAACAAACTTTTGGAAGCTACTTTTTTTTTTTTAAAAAAGTTGGTTAATGTTCTCTTACTTTCTTAATAAAATATGGATATATTGTAGGTAGGTGGAACACGTTGTAGAAAATTTGAGTGAGAATAGACTTAAATTTCAAAAACCAAAAATAAAAAACTAAGGGCCCATTTGATAACCATTTCGTTTTTCGTTTTTTGTTTCTAGTTTTTTATTTTTGGTTTTTTGTTTTGAAAAATAAAAACAGTATGTGTTTGATAACTCATTTCAGTTTTATGTTTTCTAAAACTAAAAACCAAAAAACATGTTGGATAACTCTTTTTTGTTTCCAGATTTCACATTTCACTTGGTTTTTCTAGTTTTTTACTATTTATTATTGATTCTTTGATACTTGTTTAAAAATAAAAACAAAATCTTATTTTTAAAAGCTACTTTTTTTAGATTTTACAATTCTTTTAATATTTTAAAAATGTTTTTAGAATTTTAAAAACAAAATCTAAAATTGATTATCAAGCGAACCTGTTTTTAAAATATTAAAAACAAAAACAGAAAACCAAATATGAAATGGTTATCAAACGAGCCTAAATAGTTATCAAATTAAGCCTAATTAATCTCATATATATTTTTTGAATTTAATTTACTACGCCGGACAGACAATGATTAAAATATTGGGAATAATTGTTTGTCTGAATGTGCCGGAAAATGTGATTTATTACCTCGTGCCACGTAACTTTGGCCACTGAATTGTGGATGTCTTTTCAAAAGTCAAATCTGTCTAATGATGGGCCGATTTATTAATGGGCCTGTTATTAATGGCCGATTTTTAAATGGGCCGAAACTTATCTCAAGGGCCCAAATCAATAATAAATGGGGATTGGGCCCAAGCCCCATTTTGAAAGAGGCCCAAATAATAATAGAAATAAATAAATAAACCAATTAAAAATGGTCACACGTGAGATGTACGTGCCACACCACTACCTTTCCAACTTTGCCCCTGCATATTGTTTATCATTTGATATTGTTTTTATATTTGTGATTGTGTGACCTAAGCTACAAAACATATCATATGACTTTACAACATTATTTAATAAATGACTATTATTATTGAACTCATCAATTCTTAACTTTTTAAGATTATATTGACTTCTAAATTATTTTATGATAATTGTTTGTTATCTTCGACTATCGAGTCTTAATGACTTTTTTCCTTATTATTATTTTTCTTTTTACAAATAAATATTTCAAATATCGAATCCGTAACCGTGAACTGGAAAGGATTGACACCAAACCAGATAACCAATTGCGCCACCAACTCACTCAGCACAACATTCAATATTTCTCTATTCTGCATGCCTTTAAAACTTCCATTTGGAATTTTGGCACTTTTTTTCTTTTCTTTTAATTGATTTCAATCTTATTCCTTTGCTATTTATATGCCATTTTTTGCTTCACACGTTGTACACTCACATCCATCGATAGTAAACTAGTTGATGTTCATAAAAGAAAGGTATTTGCATAGTTAACCATAAAACTCAAATTAATAGCAAAATATAACCAAAAAATATTGAAGTGTTTTGTAAAGGGAAATTAATGTATAGTAAATTTATGAGGATTCTTTTGGGGAATTTGCATGTATATAATAAGGCAAAAAAATTGCATAAATAGTAAAATAATGAAAATATTTGCAAATATAGCAAAATGAGATTTATAGACTCCATCAATAATGTCTGATATACTCCTTCAATAGTGTCTGATAGACTCCATCAATACACTCCATCAATAGTGTCTGATAGACTCATCAATAGTGTTTGATAGAGTTTATAAAAAAAAATTTGCTATAATTCTAATGTAGAGTAGAAAATTTGCTATATAGTGCAAATTCTCATTTTTTGTTTGAATTGAATCTTATCAGCAAATTGATTAAAATAAATCACCTAACAAATTAAAAACTATGAAACCGACCTATATATATAAAATAACTATTTATAAAATTCAAAAAAAATGTTATTTATAGTATTTTTTTTGGTCTCTTTTGCATGTAAAATCTATATTTGTAAAATTCAAAAACATATTTATTTCCTTTAGTATCAAATTGACTTCAACCAATAGAGGAAAATGATGAAAAGAGGAAAAATTGAAGGTAAAATTTCAAAATACTGTTATATTTGCAAGAAATTTAAAAGGTTGACAAAATTGAAATATTATAGTTAATATTGACATATGGAACAATATTTTTATGCATAAAATAAAATAATAAATATTTATATTATCATTCTTAAACGAAAAAGAAAAAAAAATGTGATGTATAAATTAAAAAAATAAATAAAAGGAAAATGATAATGCAAAATACCAATTTTTGAGCAGAGTTAAAACAACTTATTATTAATATCAAATTGTTATGAACTAATAACAAAGAAAGTAAAAGACTAGAGAAAAGAACATAGAGAGGAAATTGTGAGACGTGATCTGTATTGATTATGTGTGTATTACAATTGAGAAACTACACTTATTTATAGCATTCATAAGTGTATAAATAGAATACATCATGGGAGAGAAAATGGGAATTTGTTATACTTATTTTGAGGTGTGAGGTGTGTGAAGTAGTTACAAAATCTATAATAGGATAGCTATTATTCATAACACTCCCCCTTAGCTATCTATTATGTACGAAATTATGTAACTTGA
>JBBMEF010011936.1:0-21483 GCA_037832685.1 Sicyos baderoa | reverse complement strand
GAAAGGGACAATTTTTTAATTTAGAAGTTTTGTAGACATTTCATTTTTATTTTTTAAAAATGTAGCCATTTTCTACCCTTTCCCTTACAAATATATAATTGAAACTGGGCCTAAACTTGAGACAGTAATCGAACTGGGCTCAAATGTCGAGACTTGAGACAGTAATCGAACTGGGCTCAAATGTCGAGCCTCTATCATCATTCTTACCGACATGTCGGTTTGCCATGATGAGTGTTAATTTTTTTTTTTTTTTTTTTTTGTCTGTGACTATTTGGGCCAGATTTGTGAACCTCTACTATAGAGCAGACCGTCTGACTCGACAAAATTTGGATGTCAAGAAAATTCATGTAAAATTAAATTTTAAATAGAAGGTCACCATGAATTGAAGTCCTCATCTTATACACCTTAAAATCGACCAATTGAATCACTTTATAATGGTTGAGTGTTTAACACTTTATCTTTATCATTACTTATAAAAAATGTTCTCCCTTTTTTGGGTGCAACAATGATTATATCTCAGGTAGCTTCTAAAGAGCTGCATGGCCTACCTATTAGTTCTCATACCATACTTAGTTAGAAATCTTGTATAGCAGCTCTCCATGGAACATTTATGATAAACAAAATTAAGCTGCATTATAAATAATGTTTAATTTTTAAAAGTAAAATACTTATTATATATTTTTTAAATTTGTTTCATTTTTGTTTATATACTTGAACTTCTATTCTATAACCTGTCAAAAAAGGAAAAAAAAACTTCTAATCTGTATATTCGTACGACAATTTTGAATTTGATTTTTATTGAAATGAATCTTATAGTAATTATTTAATAAAATATATTTTTTTAAATACTAAAACTAGATATAAAGTCAAGTAAACGATAAAATAACTTCAACATTGTATCATATTAAACTAGGAAATTTGTTATATATACCAACTTTAAGACCCTCTATTAAAATTATAGCACATTTTTATAAAAAATTTCTTTATACCAAAATTCTGAGTGATTAAAGTCAATCAATAACTAGTGATTGAACTCAATCAGTTTGTTAAGTGATTGAACTCAACTGATTGAGTTCAATCAGTAGTTATTGATTGAGTTCGTTGAGTTCAATCGCTAAAAATTTTGGTATATGTGCAATTATTTTCAATTTTGTGCCATAGATGCAATTTTTTATCCCATTTTTGTTCTCTCCCTAATTATTTTTTTATTATTTATATAATCTTTTTTTTTGTTTTGTAAGACTTAAACTTGTAACTAACTAATTACTATTTGATACATGATGTCGTTAGAGTACGGCTCCCAAGGATTTATTCTTCAACATTCTCATCTTCAACGGACTATATATAATAATCATTATTATTCTTCTGGTCTCAACCATCCTTCAAAATAAAATAGTTTTTTTTTTTTTTTAGTTAAAAGATATTTGTAAATCCGGGAGAAAAGTTGAATATATAGAAATAGAAGTTATTATTTTGTGGCTTTTCTCCGGTGATTTAGGCTTCTCTTTCTGTACCAACATCATGTGTGTGAGACCAAACGACAAACACACTATAAGCTCAGCGCCTTCCCCGCTTACATCATTCCGACCCCGATCCCGCTTTGTGTGTTCAGCGATGTCGATTAATTTTGAGGTGAAAGTCTATGTTATCTAATATAGTATCAAAACTTCATGTGGATTATTGGTTGGTAAAAACTTTAGCCGGTATTTGATATGAAAATTCAAAACCAACCCTTAGTGAATAAGCAAAAGTGAATATCTCATTTTATAAATTTCGGACATAATCTAAGATGGTCTTCCTTAAAAGAGATGAAAGAGATATGAATTACTGGAGCCTCATGTTATTTAATATTTTGTGCGATCAATTTTTTTTATGATTCTAATTTTGTAGACTCGAGAATATCGCTGGTCCGTTCCTAAACACATAGATACATCATAGGACCAGAAATAAAATTGGGGTTGTTTGGAAAATTAACTCTCACAATTATCTTGAACTTAAAATCTTAAGGGCACGTTTGGCCCATAGACAAAGGAGGAGTTGGGAAGGAATATAGGCCATTTTATGTTTGCCCCATAGACTTCCATAAGTCCACCCAACTCCACGCGTGGGTCCCACGTTTTTATTTAAATATTAAAATATTAAAAAACTACTCGATATCTATTTTTTTATTTAAATAAAAACTTCAACAATTCTTCTTCTATCGCATCAAACATAATTTTATTATTAAATATCAATTTTTTATTTAAATAAAAACTTCAACCATTCTCTTTTCATCAAACATAACTATCATTCCCCCAAACGTAAATTTATTCTCTCTTCTCATCACAACCCAACTCAACTCAACCCATTATTCACAGCCAAACATGCCCTAAAGGAAGCATATCTCAAAATCCAAATCTTCGACTACGTCTCCTATTTCAAGGAATGTGCGACCAAAAGTTGATGCAAAAGGATCTAAAACCTCGGTGCAATTTTTTACAATATTTTCAATTGCATTGCCCCATAAAATATGATTAATGTCGCAATTTATAGAGATACTAATTTTTTATAATCATCTCCATCACATTCATCTGCACTATTTATTAATATCTAAAAAACGATTTACATATGGTTTATAGAATTTAGTTAAGCCATACATATAAGTTACAACTTTTAGACACCATTTGACATCAACATTTAAAATTATAAATGCGCAAAGCATAAATTTTATAAAAGAAAAAAAAAAAAAAATCAATGTAATTTGAACTTCAATAAAGCAAAACAAAATCATTGGATTTATAAATTTCATGAAACAATTGAGTAAATTTTAAAATGTGAATGAGAATTGGGCATGGACGACAATCTCTGAACAAGATCGTTGCAGGCTACAACATATGATGATAAATAATAATCATTATTATTATTATTATTTTTTTTTCAAAGCTTTTTTTTAATCATTTATTTATTTATTTGTTATTATTTTGGGTGCTTCTTTTATAATGATTATGTCCTTTAGTAAGCATAGGCCTTTATTCTTTTTACTTTTTTCTAACATCCTAATCATATTTTTTCTTCTCCTTTCACAACATTCCTTGTGTCTTCATCAACTTTATTATAACTTTATGTTGTAAGGTCAAATCATGTTTTCTGAAATTATTATCATTATTATTTTGAAAAAATGTTTTCTGAATTTTATTTAGAGAGATATATAGATTGATTTTAATATTAATGCATATTAAAAAACGATTTAAATGATAAATTTAGTTATAAGCTTTTGCTTTTGAACCTAAAAAAGAGGCTAGTAAATCACAAAATGATCAATTTTATGTTTATTAGATTTTTTTTCTAATTAAAATAATATTTTATATTTGATACAAAATATATTTTATATTTGATAAGATTCTAAAATTTCATTTATTTTATTTTTTGAAATTTTAGTCTTGTGAACTATAAAATATATTTTTGTATCAAATTCTAAAATTTCAATTAGAAATTAATTGAAATTTGTGTATGGTAAATGTGTGAAAAAATTTATTAAAATGATTTTTTTTTTTTTTTTTTGAAATATGGAGTACCACGAATTGAGATAACGAACGCACCAACAATTTATTGAGAACCATTTATAAAAATTTAATAGCATGAAAAAGACAACGATAAATAAATATGACTTCAAATACAAAGTACCAATAATAACACACCTCAACTTGAAAAAATAAAATAAATATGTTTACTGAAAAATTTTGGCCAATCATAGATTGTCACGTCATTATTCCAAATTTAATGACGAAATTAAATTAAATTTTGGGACAATATTTCCCAAAATTAAATAAGGGCTAAATTTTGGTCAAAATTAAACCAGACTAAAGTGTGTTTAGTAAAACGAACCAAAAAGTCTAAAATCAAAGGGGCCAAACCCATCAAAGCCCAAGCTCTCAGGGTTCATAGGAGCTCTATAAATAGGAGGGCTCTCCTTCATTTAAGATGATCAGAAATTTGAAGTTCATGAGAGAATTCCACCAAATCGAATACTCTCCAAATTTTCAAGGATCAAACAATCTAAATTCGAAGAACGCTCATCCTGTTTAGAGGATCTAGCTTAGAGATCGAACCACTTTCGCAAACTCATTTCAACAAAATAGAAGTTCAACTCCACAAACCAAAATTTCTCCGGAAATCTCGTGTGAACAAATTGGCATGCCCAGTGGGACCTCTCTACCTCCCATCTCAATCTCTCTCGTCAAATCAATCAACCATGTCCGGAAAAGGCACATCAAAGACCGTTGCTCAAGAAGGTTCAATCAAAAGAAAAGACACTACATCGAACGTGCCTGTTGCAGGAATTTACACTGGACCTGTCACGCGCAGTCGTTCCAAGTCCGTTGAAAGCAATGAACCTCAAGTAACACCTGATGCGGTCGCAAAAAGAATTGCAAGACTACTAGAGGGGACTTCTGATGAATTCATCGTCAAAGAAAACCCGTTGTTCAACCCAGTCACTCATACGGTCGATCAACCAAAAGAGACGTTGAATCCTGATGTGATGTCTGTTATGATGGCCGCTGAAGGAGGCGATGACCGAATGGCAGAGTTTGAAAGAAAGCTCGAGCAGATGATGAAAACCATTGAGGAAAGAGACTTAGAGATTGCTTACCTCAAAAATCAAATGCAGAATCGGGAGAACGCCGAATCAAGCCAGAGTCAACATGAACGGTTTAATGATAAAGGAAAGAACCCTCTCCAAGAAGATGCATCAAAGATCCTTATTTCTCTCGATCTTTGATCGGTCGTTGACTTGTTGATCTTCTATGGTCTCTGATTTGTTGATCTTTGATCTGTCGTTGACTTTTTGATCTTATATGATCGGCCGTTGACTTGTTGATCTATTTGAATGATGCATTTGAAATGATGTGTTCTTCATGTTTGCTTGCCGACTTATGAAATTTTTTCATCTTCGAAGTGATTTTGGACTTCAAAAGGGAGTTTGATCGTTGGAGAGTCTTCAGTTTGGTGGAATCTCTCTGAAGCTTCAAATCTCTGCCCCCTTCAAATAAAGAACATCTCCTCTATTTATAGAGATTCTATGGACTATGGGTTGACCTCTTTGAATTTGGACATTTTGGTTCGGTTCACTAAACAAGCAAGTATCTGGTTTAATTTTGACTCAAATTCGATGTAAACTAACTTTTGGCCTTAATTTAATTTGAGAAATATTGTACCAAATTAAAATTAATTTTATTATTAAATTTGGGATAATGATGTGGTAATCTACGCATGACCGAAATTTCTCAGTCAACAAAATAAAAATACCATACCTCAATGGGTGAGTGCATATATATATATATATATATATATATTTTTTTTTTTTACATAAATTTATCTGTTTATATTGTTAAAAAAAAGTATTATTTATTATTATTATTTTCAGAGGTTTGACCAGGGATTTTTTTTTTTTTTTTTGAGAAAAGTTTGACCAGAGATTAGTCCTTTGTACAACAAGACCAATGAGTGGTGTAAAAAATTGACAAGCCTTTGGGCTTCGACGCAGATCCGCTCATTCAGTAATGGGCTTCCTCAAGCCCATTAAATCAGCAAGGCCCAAAAGTATTTAATGTACGATTTATTCTAATAATAATAATAATTATTTTAAAAGTATGTAAGATTTGTTTTAGGTACCTTAAATATAAATATTTTTAATATACTACCATATTGCCTAAACTTATTGATGTGAAAATTAAAAAACATCTTAAAAAATTGTGACTAATAAATTAAAGATTCAAATGAAAAAGAAAATTACATTTGATTATTTGTCATGCCATTTCACTACCTTCCAACCAAGGTTGTGAAATTAATACTCAAGTACTTTAAGAACACAACGGAAAATAGTTCATGAATTAATGAAAAAAAATACCCACGAAATTAGACTACAAAGAAATAACCATTAAAAATTAAAAATCAACAACTACTCAATATCATCCAAATATTTTATTTTTCGACTTTAACAACATTTTAGGTAAGAAGAATCTAACATTTGATTACTAGCTATAAGTAAATACATTGATGAAGGTGAGTTACATGGGATGATTCAAAGTGTTCGTACATAAATAAGAAACGTGTTGGGCAAACAAAGTTGTTCCACTTTGTTAAGTTAACAGAATGATATTTGATATATAAAGAGGGGACACCAATTATATTGTCATAAGGTCTTTTAGGTGATGACCAAATACAAAACCATGAGAGCTTATGTCAAAAATGGACAATATCATATCAATATAGAGTTTTGTGGATGCGTTTTCTCTAACAAATCGAGTTCGGGTCCTCCCACTTAGATACTTATATTATTTTTACATGTTACTGTTAGTACCTTGAAATCTGTCTTTGAAAATTTGAAATTGTCCGCTCCGAAAATAAAAATTGACTAGTGATTTTTTTTAAAATTTTATTATTATTTTATTTTTTCTAATGAAAGTTGAAGATTCGATTTAATTAATTCCCTCCCTGACTTGAATTAAAATTAAGAAAGAGGGGCTGAGACGAGGATGAGAAAATTGCAAACCTCATTAAACGGCTGAGATTTGATTACTGATTTTTCTAATAAGAAGATTACAACATTAAAAATAAATAAATAAATAAATAGTAATAATCTACGTGCAACTTCCTCCATAGCCTGCATTCCTAAATAAAGCTTCTTTCAATTCTTCAGAATTCAATTCTGTTTGCTGCTTCAGTTCCTATTTTCAACTCAAAATTGTTACACATAGAGAATTCATTTTAGAAGAAATAAATATACTCATTGTTTTTTTTTCTTAGTTTCTAATAAATACAAAACGTATGTATGTGTTAAAAAAAGTTATATTATAAATTTGCTATTTATTAAAGAAAAACATCTTATATAAATAACTCAAGAATTGAGAGGTATCAAGTCAAATAAAGTAGTTTTTTTTTTAAAAAAAAAAAAAATATCATTATGATTTTGTATTATGTTGAAGGTGTATAATAAATAATGAATTAATATAAAAATAAATTAAAATAAGACTGATCTAAAAAGTTTATTTTATTTATTTATTTTCTTTTAGAATTAAGAAGTGAATTATTCCATCGATATTAATCACCTATCATTTTTTAGGATTGCATATTTTGTGATAATAGTCAAAGCCAGCAAACTAATCCAAACAAGCATACATTTAAAAAATTATTAAAAGAACATTTCTAAATATTGGTATCTCATATTTTAGCATATCAACTTTTTTTTTTTTTTTTTTTGAAAACAACATATCAACTTTTTAAGTCAAAAATTATTTATACATAAATAACTATTTATAGGAAATTAACTTCCTAGTCAATTTGGGCTGCATTGTAGCGTGTATTGTGTATATCATCATTTTTTTTTTTTTTTAAAGTTATATATTTTTTATTTTTCTTTTTAAGAATTTTATTTGAGTGCTTTAATTAGAGATTCATTTTTTTTTTTGAGTACTTTAATTAGAAATGTTAATTTTTCTTATGTTGTTTAAGCATAGAAATGAGGGAAAACATAAAATTCCCTTTTAAATCAAATCTTCTAGGTAGATGGAGAATATATTTCTCAACCTCATTTTCCTTTTCCCGACCTAATTTATATTTTATTTAGTTTATTTTAGGAAATTTGCATTATATAGCAAATTTCCTACTTTACATTAAAATTATAGCAACTTTTTAAAAATATTGTAAATATAACAACTTTTTTTTTCGATAAACTCTATCAGACAATATTGATGGAGTCTATTAGACAATCTTAATAGAGTCTGTCGATCTGATTTTGTTATATTTGCAAATATTTTCAAAAAGTTGTTATTTATTCAATTTTTTTGCCTTATTGTAATATACATGCAAATTCCCCTTTATTTTATTTATAGAGGTAAAATATGAATATTTTCTTAAAAAAATAAATTATCTAATTGAAAATTAATAAATATTTATCATTAATAATTAACTATTAATTCGAAAATAAAACAAATAATAATTTCGGTTCGGTTCGGTTCCTAGACATATGTAACTTCAATACTTATATATGATTTTTATTTTATTTTATTTATTTATTCTTTAATTGGTCCTTAGTGGTGAGAAAGTACACGTCGCCTGCAAAGAGGACACCCGCCTCGAAGTTCCTGTCTCTCAATAATTTATTCAGAGCCGTTGTTTTTAAAGCTTTTAATTTTTTAAACGAAAATTCCAATTGTCTTTTACTTCAAAGTTTTACCTTCACCGTAATAGTAATAATAACAAAAATACATGTTTTATATCTAGCTTTCAATTCATTCCCTTAAACTATTTATATAACAATTTGCCATAAAACCAATTTTATCATGACTATTTTCACTATTAATATATTACTTAATTAAACCTACTTATTTTTAAAGAAAAATAATAAAAAAATGCAAAGTTTAAAACAAAGCAATAATTAGCATGTATGTGGTAAGTTTGAATTCTTCATTTAAAACAATGCTATTTTTTTTTTTTTTTTTTTAAATCAACTTGTCAATAGGAGGGGGAAATATACACAAATAATCCATTATCTTCTTTTAGATAATTCTCAATATAATTTTACATGTATTTGGAGATAATATTTTGAAATTAATTATCCATTATATCTGACCTCTTATTTGAGAAACATCTTGAATTTAATTCATCTTAAAAAAATTTCACTAAAAATTTCATAAAAAAAGCATTTGACGTGAAAAGATTTGAGAACATGTAACTAGTCTCAAACTAAACTCCTTTCAACTCAATTGACTCACCAGAAGTGATTGGATTTTAGAGTTAAAAAGAAGAGAGGAGAGAAACTAGAAAGTGGGAGAGGAAGAGAAAGAGAAAATGAGATGATTTAGAGATAGGAAGTAGAAGAAAAAAATATTTATTTTATATTATGTAATTGAAATTTAGAGTAAGTTTGATGTGATATTTGATAAGATTAGATAAAAAATATATATATTTTTATTAAATTTTATGATTGAAAATTCGAAAAAAAGATGTTTGATATGACATTTTAAAAATTAAATAAAAGATTTGATGTGAGGTTCAAGGAGGAGTTGATGTCTAAAAAACAAGGAGTTAGAAAATCCCAACTCCTTTTCCTTTCTCTTCACTTCTCAACCCAAATCCCAAACACCCCTAAAAAACATATATCTCAATGATAAAGTATTAAATACCAACTAACTAAATTTTTGAAGAAAAAAAAAAAAACCATTCAACTAACCATATTTCTTAATTCAAGGAATTTATAAGTTAGATTACGAGAGACAATAGTAGAATAGTAATCTAATGGTTTCGGCTGCGTTTGATAACCATTTGATTTTTTATTTTTTGTTTTTGAAATTTAAGCCTATTCTCACCCAATTTTTCTACAATCTTCCATCTTTCTATCATATATCCAACTTTGCTTGAGAAAGTAGGAGAACACTAACCAACTTTTAAAAACAAAAAAAAGTAGCTTCCAAAGTTTGTTAGTATTCTCATACTTTCCTAACGAAAGATGGATATATGATAGGAGATGTGGAACACACGGTATGAATTTTGAGTGAGAATGGACTTAAATTTCAACAATTAAAAACAAAAAACCAAATGGTTATCGAAGAGGACCTTCATTCTTTGGTGAAAATATAAATCACAACTTCGATTAGTATTTGATTCTGGACGTTGTAACTATATATGAATTTTGTAAATAAATGTTATGGAAGACCTCTAATTAAAATTTTGAAAAGTATGGAGGGGTAAATTGGAAATAATGTAGGAATGAGGTGTGTTTTAGCAAAAAGAGAAAAGTGCAAGAACAGTGAAGAACTTACTTGAGAGCAAGTGGCTTGCAGAGCGAAGTCACTGAAGCAGCTGATTACACAGTGTTGAATCTCAAGCCCCAATGCTTCAATCGTATTCACCGTCGATAGCACCAATCCTGGTTTCGCATTACAGCAAATCTCGATCCTCGTGTTTCCGTTCATGCTTTCCACCGAAAACTGTACGCCAACAAATTTCCCAAATCAGTGAATCAAGAACAGTAATCGAGTGCCAGAATCAAGAACACACACACACAAAAAAAAAAAAGTTCGATTACTTTTGGTGAATTTCTCACTCCGAACTCGCTCGCCTTTGATTCGTTCAACGAACTCGTAATCGTCGGATTCGAACTACGATCCACTTCTCGTTGCAGATTCCCGATCTTCTCCAGCAATTCCTTCGTGTACTCGATCGCATCCGCCAGAATCGCAGTTCGGTCCATCTGTTCAACAACAACAAATCGGTTTCGATTTAAGATTAATTTCATCGTTTCTAGAATTGAGAATCGTAGAGACAGTGTTTGATTATGAAGAATAAATCGGTTTCGATTCAAGACTCAAAGTCAGTGATTAGTTACGATCGTTTCTGGAATTGAGAATCGTAGAGACAGTGTTTGATTATGAACAATAAATCGGTTTCGATTCAAGACTCAAAGTCAGTGATTAGTTACGATCGTTTCTGGAATTGAGATTCGTAGAGACAGTGTTTGATTCTGAGCAAGAAATCGGTTTCGATTCAAGCCTCAGAGTCAGAGATTAATTACGATCGTTTCTGGAAATGAGATTCGTAGAGACAGTGTTTGATTCTGAACAAGAGATCTGAGATTAATTTCGATCGTTTCTGGAAATGAGATTTGTAGAGACGGTGTTTGATTCTTCTTACCTTGCTGATCTTAGGAACGATAGATCTGAGCATTGAGAGGCGATCGTTCAAGCGCTTCCTTCTCCTTCTCTCCGCCATGAGATTCTTCGACGGCTGGCCTTGCGATTTCCTCGATCTGTTCTTCCGATCGAGAGAGCACGTTCCGATGTTGAAACCGGAGAGTTCAGGAGACTGATTCGGCTCCGTTTTGCAAGCCGATTGAGCTTGAACCGCCTCCATGTTCCGAATCTCATCCGCGAGAAAACCTAATTCGTTTTCCTCTTCTTTCTCCGCTCCTTCTCGAAATGGCAGAGGCGCGGCGGCGAAGGCGGAATCGGCCATTTGGGGAACGGAGAACTCGTTCGCCAAAGGATGGTAAAACTCGTCGAGATTAAGAGCAGAGAGAGGTTCCGATGAAGAATTTGGGGGGAAATCGGCGGTGGTTTGATCGAAACAGTAGTCGAATGTCCAGCCGAGATCGGTGATTTCTGATGGAATGGCGTCCCAGTTTGCTTCTCTTCGTAGAGCCATCAACTCTTCCAAGATGGCGTGTTCGTCGAGCTCCATTGTTGTTTCTCTCTCACTCTCAAGCTTTCTCTCTTGCTCTCTAATGGCGGTTTTGCTCGACTTCCTGGACGGCATAAAATTTGCAGGAGACGGATTTTATATATTTATAGACACGTGGAATGACTTCGTTATATCATTAAACTTCAAAATAATTGGCAAAATTATCATTTTAATTACTAATTTTATTTCAGTTTTTTTCTTATAAAACTCAACATTTCTCTTCTATTCTTTTTTATTTACTTTTATCCTTATTTTTTTAAAAACAAATTAAGCACGTCAAAATTTAAATAATCATTTTATTAATATATTTAAATTTAAAATTAATTATTTCGGATGACATCATTTTATTTTGGTAACTAGCAATTTTGAAATGTAATAAAACGTTCAAATTTAAAATAGAGGAAAACTCCCCTATTTTTTTTGCCTATTTGGTATTCATACGGATGTAATTTACAAATGAAAATATTAAAAATATATTCATTTATGTGGGTTTAATGATGTTATATAAACAAATTATATGTCTTTCTTACTTGAATTAAGATTTTTTGGTTTAAAATAAATGAACCAAATTAAAACTATAGCTCAAACTAAAAATTTAAAAAGTATTTTTCCCAAAATAATTTATGGAGTATTTATTTCATTTTACAAATTGATATATTGAATTTACAGAGATTTAAAGATAAGTATTTACTAATTACTTGTTAAAAAATCACATTCACAAGAACTATTATAATTACTTAGAAGAATTCTTTATTTTTAATAACAACCTAGAATAACTTGTTATTTCAAATTCATATCCAAACATTTTAGTGTCTCTAACTTTTATACAAAAAAACCATTACAAACCAGTTTTTTTTGTTACAATTTATATTTTTGTAATGAATCGATTTCATCATTTACTTGTGGACGTATATGACATATCGTTATTGAATCACATTAATATATATATATATTTTGTCATACGTTCTTGATTGTTTTTCTCGATTGTTGTTTAGTTTTTCCTAACAAGAATAAGGGTGCAGTGGCATTGTAATAATGATTAGATTATAGTTTTGAATCTTATTTTCTAAATATATTGAATACAAAATCAATTCCTTTTTATCAACAAAATTAGATGAAATATAAGATTAATATATATAATAAGTAAATAAAAGAACAATATCATTCAATTTTCTGTCCAAAAATAGTAATAATAATAATAATAATAATAATAAAAAAAAAGAACAATATCATTGAATTTTCTGTCCAAAAATAGTAAAAGAGCATAGTCATATATAACAAAAGAAAATACAATTAATGTAATGAGTATAAAATGACAAAGATTTTTCATTTTTTATTTTTTAAAAAAGACAAAGATTTTTCATTAACACAACAATTAATAATCAGCTAGATTTTTCTTTAAAATAAAATCAGCTTTTTTTTAATCACTACTTTTTTAAAAACTAGAATATTATCCATAACCTTTTATTAACGTTTCCAAGCTAGCTATTTATAAAATAAAAATTAGCCAAATGAAGAATTCTTGAGCTTTCAACAAATTATTTGATTTTATCTTTTACCCTTATACAACTTGAACTATTACTTATTAAAAAAAACATAATTACCCAAATCTAAGTGAAAAATGCCTAGTTCAATATTTATTTGCCTTTTGCATATTTTTATATTTGGATAATAAGCTTTGTATTTTGTCTAAGAATTAAATTATATAATTGATGGTTAATGCTAAGCTAGCTATTTTTTTCTCATTTTTTGTTAAAAAACTACCTAAATAAATAAACTATATAATTAGGTCCTTAACCTTTTTTTTTTTTTTTTGTTATTACTATTTAAATGGATAAAGTTTAGTGGTTGAATATTTTTACTATTCTCAATTCACATGATTGATGCAATCAATATTGAGAAAATAAATATTATTCATTATTTTACCTTTTGTAATGATTAAATTCATTTTTAATCTACACTAAAAAACTTCATTTTTTAATATGTATCCAAAAATAATCATTTTTATATTTATAATTTAATGACCAAATCAGAATTAAAACACAAAATTGAAAATAGAAGTATAGCATTTTAAAATTTAAAGACTAAAATTATTCTAAGCATAAAAAAGATATTTGTTCGTAAATTAACAAACTCTTAAACATTTATTTAATTACTTTTTATAATATGAGGACCTTAAAAATATATGATGCTAAGTCCTGTTTAGGTAAAACGGAATACAATTATTAGTATCCATAGTTCAACTAACACGGTGAATATATTAATAGTTAATAATTTTTTTAATAATAATAATAATAAATTATTCATTTTTATTTTATTTTTGAAATTTAAATTTATTTTCACTTAAATCTTTTATAAATATTTAAATTATATGAAAAATGTAGTTATTAAAAGAACAACTAAAAGTGGATTTAAAAAAAACTAAAAATTGAAATAATTATTATAGATTTAATTTTTTTAAAAAATAAAAATATTATCAAACAAATTTTTTTAAGTGTTAGAATCTCACAATTGTCCCAATTCGAAAAGTAAAGAGTCTAACAACAATATAAAGAGGTATGAGTTACTTTTCTCATTACCAATTGACTTTCAGGTGAACCTCCATATTTTCTAATATGATATTAGAACTTATAAAGTTCAAAGAGATATTTGTTGAGAGTCTTACAAACATTTATGAGAGATATAATTCATTTATTATATTAGAAAAAATTTAATAGACATCAAAATTCATAAATTAAAGGTTAGAATCTCACAATTGTCCCACATTTCAGAAATGAAGAGTCTAACAATACTATAAAAGTGATATGAGTTACTTTTTTTTTTATTATTGTCAATTGACTTTGAGGTGAAACTCCATATTTTTTAATATGATATTAGAATTCATAAAGCCAAAACGGATATTTGTTGAGAGTTTTACAACAATTTATGAGAGATACGAGTCATTTATTATATTAAAAAAAAAACTAAATAGACATCAAAATTCATAAATATTAAATGAGTTTATAATTGAACCAAATATAATTGGTCAAATGTAAGAAACGTTCGTCCGTACAGTCTGAGCATTCCAAGTAAAACAAACATTGTAGAATTGTTGGAAGAGTTGAACAATGGCGTAAAAGGGTAAAGAATCTATTAAAGCCTAGACATCGACACTTTTACCTTACATGGGTGAAAGTGAAAAAAAAAAAATAATAATAAAATATATATTTCATTTTTTTTTATAGAATCAAATAACATAAATGTTAGATTGGATAATTTGGGATCTTACAAATATAAATTTTGTTTGTTTTTTAATTTGGATTAAAATTCACATATTTCCTTACGAAAAGATGAAATATATAGTAGAAAGATGAAGTAGAAAATATGAATAAAAATAAGTTTAAATTTCAAAATCAAAAATAAAAAGTTAAATGGTTATTTTTTTTATACAACAATCGAATCGAAGGAGAGAAAAAGATTCGAACTGTAACCTCATGATTACTAAGTCGTACAAGATGTCAATAGAGCTATGCTACTTTTAGCAAGTCAAAATGGTTATCGAACGAGTCTTTAGAAAGTTTTTTATTTTTTATTTTTTTGTGTCATATTAGTAATTTTAGAATTACCCAAATGCTCAAACTTGTAAAATCTAATACCAAATAGTCATTTTTGTAAATCAAACAAGTTAATACACTCTCAATTGTTTTTTTTTTTCTGATCTATGTCACTTAAGATGACTTTTTTTTTTTTTTTTTTTTTGTATGATTAAGTATTTAGTTGAAATAAAAAGTGTTTGTAATAGTTATCTATCTATTGGAATAAGACATGGCAATGGCAGGAAAGTACCAAAGCAAGAACCAAAGGGAATCTTAATATTCACATGCTATAAGTATATGGTAATGTCATTTTCTTAGATTTCAACTTTTTATATGAAAGGTTAAAGAAAAGTATGGCCATGGCACTTTTATAAGGTGCTACCTAATTAACTTGGAAGAGGCAAAACCCCTAGCCTATTAATTATCAATCTATTAATTAAATTAATTCATGTAGTCTTTCACTAATTATTGCAATTTGAGTGTGATTTGTTTATCATTAATTCATATTTGTAACTTCTATTACACTTTATCCAAGGTATCCTTATCTTTATCTTTATCATCACAATGATTGGGTCTTCTTTGGTAATTATTTGAATTTTTTAGTTTTTCAAAATTGTGTTTGCTTGTTGATCACAATTTTGATCTTCAATTATTAATTTTGTTTATTTAAATTATCTCTTCCAAGATTAAAATATAGATTTTGTCCATAAACTTCCGGAATTGTCTAACATCCTTGCACTTTAGATGGTGAATTTATCTAATTTAAAAATGGAAAAAAAATGGAGAATTTTATCTTTATTGAAAAAACATTTCAATTTTAATCAAATATTGAAAATGACTATTTTCTTACAAGATGTTGCCATCTCAATGATATTAATGATTAAAATATATCAATAGAAATAGAAAAAATAAAATAAAAATACATGAAAGAGCTTAACAATACTAAAATTTATAAAAATATCTATAATTTTAGTGACATCTTTAGGGACAACGAACAACTACAAACTCCACATTGATATGATATTATTTATGGGAGTCACCCCTCGTAACTTTGTTTCTGGACATCTCCTAAAAAGACCTCATGTCAATGGAGGTGTTGTACCCTCTTTATATAGACAAGATTTTTCGCTTATCCTAGCGATATGGGACAACTTTATTTCTCCAACAACATCATTTACCATCTAATAATTAAAAAGTTAAATATTCATAATTCTAAAAAAACAAAATGTGGACTTTTGTACCATACCCATTATGAAACTTTCATTATGTGTCTCAAAATGGTTATTGTTATTTTTAAGAAAATATAAAAGCTTTTCGTTGCATATTCAAACAGAAGAGATTGAGTAGAGAGATCACATGTGAAGAGGGAAAGGGAGACAAGATATGACCCTAGCTAGCCCCCAAGTTCACAACTTAAATTGCCTAAAATCTAGCACATTCATCCTAATATTATCTTTCATTAAATAAATAATTAAGACCCTTAATATTAGCTAAAATTAAAAGTATTTAATACGTCTCTCAACTTTTTTTTTTTTTTTTTTTTTTTGTTCTCTATCTATCTCTATCATCTGAAGCGTCTTCAGTGGTCAAAGTTGGGCTTGGGATATTAAGATGACAGGTTCAGTCTATTGTGACCATTTATCTAAAAATTAATTTCTTACAATTTTCTTGACATTTAAATTTTAGTAGGATGAGACGGTATGTCTATATATATATATATATATATATATATATACATATACATGAGTATATACTTATTGACTTAAAGGGCATGGATTCGAATCTCCTAAATCATCAATCTATTATTAAAATATTAATTTGTTATCACCAAATCATTAGAAACATCCCCAAGTCTTAAAACAATTGTTTAATACTTTTTTAAGGACAATTTATGTTCAATACCATTTTAATGTTGAATGTTATCTATTCTTTACAACGTGGGACAAAGATTACAAGTTGTAAGTATCTCAAACTTGCCCTTTAAATTTGTATCATATAAGATCTTCTTGAATTAGATCATAATTTGTGAGACCAAAATATCCGTTTTAATTACTCAATTAATTTTTGTCTCTTCAAGTAGGGTCTAAATTACCCGCTTTGAATCCTATAAAAATTTAGGAGACTAATAACCTAATTATATTGTATGAACTCTTATATCTAAATAAATAAATAAAAAGAGTGAATCATGTATGTTATTTTTATTTTTTAAAAAGAAAAACGAACTTCATTAAACAAACTAATAATTATACTTCCTTATGACGAGATCACATGCTAATCCATCGGTTGGAGTATGATCACTCAAATAATTAGAAGAATCAAAGACAATGCCAATACTACTAAAAAATGTTATTACCTCTCTTTAATGTGAGATTCTCTCTCTATTGTGAGGGTGATGAAGGACTTGTGGTTTTGGGCAGCACACAATATTATGGGAAACCTGAAAACCACAATTACAAACCAGGATTTTCTCTCTCTAAGTTTTAGAGAGAGAAGTGTTTTTGTCTTGTAGTGGGGTGTTTGGATGTGAAGAAAGATGGGGAAAGGGAGGGGGGTCCAAATTCCAATCCTCTGATTCAATGACCCAAACAACAGAGGGAGGTACAGTTTAAAGTAGAGCTTTTGAGGGGAAAAGTGTAGGGTCGGGTGCCCTATCTATTTGGCGTTTAAGGACAATGCAAACACACTTCCTAACACCCATGCACCTCTCTCTTACATACACATATGACACACCCCTACCAACTCTCAATATTTTTTTATTTATTTTTTTTTCAAATTTATTTATTTAAAAAAAAGTAAAAACTTCATAGTAATATTATTAGAATTCTACGTAAAAAAAAGTGAAGATCTCGTAGCAGTATATAAGAAATTAAGTTGATCTGCTTTTTTAAGATATGCTTTATCGAATGTCTTTGATTTGAGATTGTTGCATGTAAAGTAGTTAAATTAAAAAACATTTCGATGTATCTCGATGCCACATCCTAAAGACGAGTTAATAATGCCCCGTATCTATGAGAGTGAAACATTAACCATCGATCATTAAAAAATAAAAATGATTACCCACCAACGGTTAACATCTTCTTACTCCATCACTTTAAATTGAAGTTTAGATTCAGAAAGTATTTGGTTTGTGGGATTTGTATTGTAACTTGGAGTCGATAAGTTAAACCTATGATTTGGTATTATTTATCTAATATCACGAGAAATTTCGTCTGACCATATAATATTTAAATATCAAAAACAAAATTTGGTAAGTGATTATCATGAATCGAACACATCACATTTTAATTTTAAGACCCTCTTGACTATTAAGTCATGTCGATGGTTAGTTATTAGAATTATATCATCTCCACCAAATAACTTTTTTCAAATTAATATTACAATAAGTATCCAACCATTAAAGTTTACTTTTTTTGGCTTAATTTATCTTATTTGTTTACAAGATATATAAAATCTTTAGTCTATCTTAAGCTTATTAATTAAAAGATAATATTGGTATCAAAATAGAAATGCATTTCAATTTTCAACCCACACAGTTGGTGCTGCTTTGTAGCATAGGAATAGGGAGGCCATTTGCCTGGCTAACTAAGGTAATAATTAATTGTCATTAACTTTTTATAATTTATTTCATAATTGTTATTAATCATTGTCCAATGGCCTCAAATAATTGTACATATTTTACCATTTATAGTTTGGGCATAATAAATTATCTTTAAAGACTTTGCTTTCCCAGTACAACCATTTTTTAATAGTTAACTTTACTGATATGATTAGAATCTAATAAATATAATGCATTAAATTAGGGAAATATTTTTAATTTAATACATCTTAATCTTTTCCATATTTGACTTTTTAGGAGTCGGGAGAAAAATGATTTCAAAAAAAAAAAAAAAGAAAAAAAAAAAAAAAAAAAAAAAAAAAAGAAGTGATGCAAATATTTAAGTAAGAAAAACAGAATAATAATTAGGCTTCTTTTATAAGTTCGAGTATGAGAGGCTTTTAAAAAAAATTATTTTTAAAAGTGAAATTGAGGGCTGATTTGTAATTTTAAATTAGGTTGAATTAGCTTAATTGTTTGAGCAGTAAACTTCATCAAACTTTAAAGTGGTCTAAAAATTTCATCGTTTGGTTGGAGTAATCTAGTTCAACATAATTACCACGATTTAATTCTGATACTCGATATTTTTCTCTCTTACTATTTTATAGTTCTATTCCGATATAAAAGACATTTTTAAATTTTGTACATGAACCAAAAAACTATTTAGAAGTTTATAAGACATATTTAGTTTTTTTTTATTCTTTTTGAGAATAGAAAGACATATTTAGTTAAACTCAAGCTTAAACAATTTTAGAAGGAGTTCATAAAAGAAGAAAATATTGTTTATAAAAAAAAAAAAAAAAAAAAAGTATTTTCATAACACAAAAGATGTATAAGTTCAAGCTTCCTCCCTCGTTGTAATTGACCTTTTTTTTTATAAAAAAAAGATCAATTTTACTTTTCACTCCATTAAAATGTTTTCCCGTTAAATCTTTTTTAAACAATCATTTAAATTTTGATTTTCCACTCTTACAAATTATGTTTAGTTTCTTTTAATAACATCCTGAAATCTTAGTCAAATTCCTACCAAAGAATATATATAGAAACTAGCAAATTTGTTATGTATACTAATTTAGGGCACTCTATTAAAATTATAGTATATTTTTATAAAAAATTCGTTTATATCAAAATTCTGAGTGATTGAACTCTATGGAACTCAATTAATAACTAGTGATTGAACTCAATCAGTTTGTTAAGTGATTGAGCTCAACTGATTGAGTTCAATCACTAGTTATTGATTCTGTTCGATTGAGTTCAATCACTCAAAATTTTGGTATATGTGCAATTATTTTCAATTTTGTGCTGTAGATGCAATTTTTTAATCAATTTTTGTTATACATGAAAAATCTCATAGAAACTATATATTTTAAGTTTTAAAATTTTAGTTTGATTTTTTAATACATATATATTTATATTATATAAAGTGAATACTAAAACGAAGGAGTTCATAAAAGAATTAGAAAATATTGTTTATAAACTTTTACAAGGACAAAACTAAAAGTCAAATATATAATTATTAAAACATGAACGTCTTTTTCTCTTCATAGTGATCAACCAAATAGAATTTATCACATCTCAATTTTTTTTTTTTTTTTCTAAAAAATTATTTTCTTGATTAGAATTATAATAACTAGTTTGAATTAGTTTCTGAAACCTTACAATTTTTTTTTTTTTTTTTTAAAAAAACATTATTTTTTTTTTTGTTGAAAAAAACTATTTCATTAACGAATTTTCAACCCGACCTTTGCCCATTTCTTCCGGGTTTCTGCAGAAAGTTTTGACCTACAAGATTTTAATATTTCATTAAACATAATTTTTGGTTTCTTCTTCTTTAGTTTAATCTGATTTTTTAAGGCAGCTAAATTATTTATTAAAAAAAAAAAGTATATTATAATTTTAGGCAGCCATGCAGAAACAAAAAAACCCTAAAAAACAGCTGCAGGGTGATTTTGACTATGATATTTAAATAATAATAATGATACACCAAAAAACAAAACATAATGTATAATCAAATAATAAATTTTCAACTTTGTGAATAAAACCAAAGCTTTTAGTTCACTCATGTTTTCTACAATATGATACTTCTAAGTCATGTGATGCTTTACCCCAATATTGGAAACATAGACTCCAAGTTGTTTCAATTTTGTTGGCCTTGTTGTTTTTCAATTTGGAAGTTTCTGCCTAGCAATTTGAAAATGTAATTAGTGTAATGAGTATGTTTTAAGGGGATTTTTCATGTATAATAAAAATGGGCTAACTATAACATAAAATTGAAAATAATTGCAACTATACCAAAATTTTGAGTGATTGAACTCAATCAGTTGAGCTCAATCACTTAACAAACTGATTGAGTTCAATCACTAGTTATTGATTGAGTTCGATTAAGTTCAATCACTAAAAATTTTGGTATAAACGAATTTTTGATAAAAATGTGCTATAATTCTAATATTGGACCATAAAGTTAATATACATAACAAATTTCCATGATTTAATTAGCAAATTTTTAAGAAATATTATCATTCAATTGAGGCTAAAGACTTTTCTAAAGTACTAAATTCAAAATTATATATTCTCGCGTAAATATTTTTATTTAAAGAAAAATTTAGATTACAGAGTAATAGTTTAGTAGTAATAGTATATACTCTATTGTACAAGTCATAAATTCAAATCTCCACTTTTAAATAGTGTCGATGGGGGCATACGTGCCCAACTACCATCATACTACAATTATAGTATAAATAGTTTTTTGAAATTGTCCATATAAATATAATGGACTAGTATGATGTAAACTTCTATTTATGAATGGTTCATTTCAATCACCATTACCATATAATTCTATATATAAATTCTTTTATTTGAAAATGAATTGCATTTTTTTTTTCATATAAATAACATGCATAATTTTTTTGAATGGGAATGGATAGTTATATTAATAACATATACAATATAAAATGAAAATAGTGATTAGAAAAAACGTCTACAAAATGAAACAAAAATAATAAGTATTAATAAAAAAATATGGGGAATTTGCATGTATATTACAATAAGATAAAAAAAATTGAGTAAATAGCAACTTTTTGAAAATATTTGCAAATC